>CAVNYN010286708.1:66413-82002 GCA_963692815.1 Nyctanthes arbor-tristis
GGTAGTTGACTTAGAATTTATTCTCTTTGGCTAGACGAGGCGAGTTGATCCTTTGAAGTTTATTTGCCATAAAAGCTCAAACCCAGCTATGAAATTAATGTAGTCTCTACTTCCTAAAGTTGATTATTTTATTTTCAAGAGATACGCACTTAATGAAATGTTTGAATTGCAAATTATGATATGAATTTTACATTAAATGTTATTCAGATTTTTAATGCCAACATGTTGTATCTGGGATAGTACTTTGATTTAGTTTATATATCCATGGGGTAGAATGATAGTACTTTGAATGAGAATTGGCTAGTTTTGACTTGTTGAGATTATCTGAATCATATGTTGAAAGATTGTTTAAATGCGAATATTGCAACTTGCAAACTGTACGTCGAGACTATTGGGTATTTCTTCGAAACGCTCATTGTTTTCTAAAAACTTTTCAAGCACTGGAGCGGGTGGCAAAACAGGTGGCAGTGGCTATTAAACACTTTGTATTTATTTTAATCTGAAAACACTAATTTTAATTGTTATTCGTTTAAGATTCTATTAAGGGATTGGTATGTAATTTAATTTCTGTTGACTGGATATGTAAACTTCTACTTTATTCACCTTGCTTAAGGTTCAATTTTATTGAATATTCAGTAAAGTGTGTCTCACGTACTATACCTTCCAACCCAATCTAATTTTGGAGTATTATAAAATATATATATATATTTCCGCATGGCACAGAGAAATTTCTTCCGTATGGTTTAAAGTAAAAGGAGCATTTCAAGTAGCGTTTTGAGTTTGTAAAACTTGGGCGTTATAGTTTGGTATCAGAGTGCGGTTTATGTTTCTGTAGACTCGCGTAAAAGTTGAATGTTGAAAATGTTAAATTATTCTGATTTGAGTTTGCCACTCGCTGCCGTTCGCGCCGCCAGCTTCATGGTAAAGTTTCTATTTTGGAATTTCAAATTGATAGGTGGATATAGTATAAAACGTAATTATCGATATTCATATATGTTTGTAATAACGATGTGTGATAGATACGATGGAATGTTTAATGTTATCACGTTTGACGCTGTAAAAGTATTTTGTATTTGAGCTGAGTTGGCAAGATGTTTGATTTTATGTTATGATTAAAGCGTGACCAATGATGATGTTTCTTGATTTTAGTTTTTGAAATTTGGTTAAGTGGATATTACATACCTCATTTAAACTGAACCTTTACATAACTGGCATTATAGATATGGTAGCTGGAGCTGAAGGTGATCCTATCCCTGTTAGGAGTGTGTTCAGGACATATGTAGAATTTAGGCGTAACCAGAAGGAGACTATTGAGGAGCATATGGAGAGATATCGGCTTGCCTGCCCTCAAGCCATTAGCTTGGACTTTGATATTAGTGAGGAGCTCTATGTCTGCCATTTGATCACTACCTTTCGCGGCACAGAGTGGCTGACGGCTAGAGTTATGTTTGAGGAGTGGACTCGTCACCTAGCATGGCGCAGATTTTGATACTTTCAGTGAGAGGTTGGTAGCCTATTGGGGTTAGTACTGGCCAGGGTTCGCTGATCTCGAGTCAGGATCAGAGTCTAATTCTGAGCCTGAGTTCGAACCCGAGCCTAAAGTTGAGCAAGTGCATAAGGTTGTACTAGAGCCCCAGCCAGTTGAGGTGATGCCAGTTAAGGATCTTGAGGAGGAAGATCTCAAGGAGGAAGAGAAACCTGAGGAGGATCTAGAAGAAAAGGTTGAGGAGGATCCAGAGGAAGATGAGTTTGAGCTTCAATTTGAGGAGGATTCGAAGAAAGATGAGTTCGAGCTTCAATTTGAAGAGGATCCTAAGAAAGACATGGAGATTGTTGTAGACTCTGAGCCAGAGTCTTGAGTCGCTTGGGAGGAAATTCCTCCTCCACCGAAGAGGTTTAGGGCAACCAGTAGCTTGGACAGTGATGATGACAGCGTCGATGAGGAGTAAGGATAGGGTGAATGTATAGTTCTGATCTAGTATTTGACAGAGCTAGTTCTATGTTTTATTTCCAGTTATATAGTTTCTCATTATCTGTTGCTTAGCATATGACGCTATATGATGTTTCACTTTGAAAGATTATGCTGGTTTTAATGAATGCATCATTATCGGTTTATAAGAGTTGTAGGTTTCTTACGTTACTGCTGTGTTGGTCATTATCTATTCAAGTGTTACAAATATATTATTTTTTTTGTATGGAAATAGTGCACCAAACACAATCAAGTGTAATTCGGGATTTACTTAGGGCCGTACAAAAGCTGAGACAGGCCTCAGTACCAACTCAGGCATTAGTGCATGTGGCACCTCCAGCTGCATATACGGTGCCAATTATCAAGCAATTCCGTAGGCATCTGCCACCTACCTTTAATGGTGAAGGCAGACCCTTGGCCACTAAGTAGTGGATCCGTACTATAGAAAAAGATTTTTTGCCACATATCTTGCCTGGAGGACCAGAAAGTACTATGTACGGAGTTTAAACTGGTTGGAGGAGCCAGTTAGTGGTGGGAGTCTGCATCTCGCACTAGGACAGAGGAGGAGCAATAGAATCTGACTTGGGTTCAATTTAAAACTGAGTTGATTGATAAGTCTTTTCCCCAGGCACTTCGCAATTAAAAGGAGGTTGAATTCCTACAGTTATTTCAAGGAGATAAGGACATAACTGCCTATGAGAGAAAATTCAAGTAAGTGTCGCACTACGCCCCTCACCTAGTGAGTACTGAGCATATGAAGGCTTGGCGCTTCGAGAGAGGCCTGCGATTTGAAATTAGGCAGATCGTGTTTGCATTTGATCTCCCGACCTACTGGGATGTTGTGAAAAAGGCGCAAGCTGTAGCATACTTTGCTGTGAAGATTGGAGGCCAGAATGCTCAAAAAGATTATGGAAAAAGAAAGTGGCCAAACCAGAATATGAATAGAGGTCATGGCCCAAATAAGAAACCGAACATGGGAACCGGTGGAGGCCAAAGGAGCGGAGGTTAGAGGAGTGGAGGTCCCCCTCAGTGCCCTAAGTGCAAGAAATATCACTGGGGAGAGTATTGGATGGGATAGAATGTCTGTTACAGTTGTGGCTAGCCGGGCCACTATGCTAAAGAGTGTACGTTCAGTCAAGGAAGGGGTGCTGACCAGATAAAGAAAGCCAAAGCTATAGTATTTGCAATGACTCATGAGCAGGCCATCTAGGATCCCAATGTCATAGTAGGTATTCTACCCGTTTCTAGAACTCCAATCTATGTTTTGATTGACTCAGGTGCGACAAATTCTTTTATATCTGTTGCTTGTCTAGCTAGATTGGATCTAGTAAGAGACAAACCTGGTAGTGTATTGGAAGTTAGTTTACCATCCGGAGGAATAATTGACTCTAATAAGATGGCTAAGGCGGGACAGATAGACTTTGATGGGTTAATCCTGCGGCAGATTTGAATGTTTTTGAAATGAAAGATTTTGATATAATATTGGGTATGGATTAGCTTAGTAAGAATCGAGCAACAATTGTGTGCCACGACAAAGAGGTTATTTTTCGAAAAGATGGTGAGGAAGAATTTGAGTTTTATGGGTCTGGACACATGTGCTCTTTTCGTAAAAGGGCATTACCTTGCCTTATATCGGCTCTTCATGCAAAGCAATTGTTGGCGAATGAAAATTGTCAGGGATACTTGGTTAGTCTTCAGGGAAAACCCTTGGACGAGGCATTTCTAGATCGGGTACTGGTGGTAAAAGAGTACCCTGATGTATTTCCCAAGGATCTGCCAGGCATTGCACCCGACAAGCCTATGGAATTCACCATCGATTTGGTGCCAGGAGCTGTACCTATTTATAAAGTCCCTTATCGGATGGCACCTAAAGAGTTGCAAGAACTGAAAGTTCAGTTAGAGGAACTTTTGAAGAAAGGATTTATTAGACCGAGTGTCTCACCATGGGGAGCACTAATGTTGTCTGTGAAGAAAAAAGATGAAAGTATGAGGATGTGCATAGACTATCGTGAACTGAACAAGTTGACGATCAAGAATAAGTACCCACACTCCAAAATTGATGATTTATTTGATCAACTGAAGGGAGCAGCTGTTTTCTCAAAAATTGATTTGAGGTCAGGGTATCATTAGTTGAAGGTTAAGCCGATAGATATATCAAAGACGACATTTCGAACCCGCAACGGGCATTATGAATTTATGGTAATTCCCTTCGGTTTGATGAATGCCCCTGCGGTATTTATGGATATGATGAATAGAGTTTTTCATCACTATTTGGACAAGTTTGTCATCGTATTCATCGATGACATATTGATATACTTGAGGAATTTGGAGCAACATATTGAACATAGAGTAGTTATATGCCAAATTCAAAAAGTGTGAATTCTGGCTGGACCGAGTAGGATTTTCAGGTCAAATTGTTACAGCTCGGGGAATTGAAGTGGATCCCAACAAGGTTGTGGCTATCACAAATTGGTCTAGACCTACTAATACTGAAGAAGTGAGAAGCTTTTTACGCTTAGACAGTTATTATTGGCGTTTCATAGAAGGCTTTTCAAAAATAGCAGGACCTTTAACACAATTCACAAGGAAAAGAATTAAGTTTGTTTGGTCTGATAAATGTGAGCATAGATTTCAGGAGCTCAAAGATTGATTGGTTTCAGTACCAGTTTTGACGGTACCTGATGGCCCAGATGGGTTTGTGATCTATAGTGATGCATCGAAACATGGTTTAGGATGTGTTTTAATGCAGAAAGGGAAAGTGATTGCATATGTGTCCAAACAGTTGAAACCGTATGAACAGAACTATCCAACTCACATCTCGAGCTCGCTGTTGTGGTGCATGCTCTCAAAATTTGGCGTCACTATTTATATGGGAGTAAGTGCGAGATCTATATGGATCATAAGAATCTCAAATACTTCTTCAACTAGAAAGAGTTGAATATGAGACAACGAAGGTGGTTGGAATTGGTCAAAGACTATGATTGCACTATCCTTTATCACCCAGGTAGGCTAATGTGGTCACTGACGTGTAGAGCAGAAAGAACATGGGTCAGTGATCGACATTGGGTACTGTACATAGTCAATTCATTAAAGATTTCCAAAATCTAAGAATTGAGATTACTATATCATCAAGGCAAAAAGAGGTCATTTTGGCAGCACTGACAGTTAACCTAGGTATAAGAGATAGGATTGTGGCAACACAAAAGGACGACCAATTTCTGGAAAAGAATAGATGGGAAGTGGGGACGAGGAAAAGTAACGGATTTGAGATCTCCACTGACCAAGCTCTCATGTCTAGAGGACGTCTTTGTGTACCAAAGAACGAGGAACTGAGGAATGAGATTTTAACTGAAGCTCATTCCTTCCTTTGTGCTGCACACCCATGTGGAACTAAGATGTATAAGGACTTGAAAAATACTTTCTGATGGAGAAATATGAAAAGAAGTATAGTAACGTTTGTAGCAAGGTGAATGGTGTGCCAGTAGGTGAAAGCTGAGCATCAGAGATTGTCATGGTTACTCAATCCTCTAGAAATACTAGAGTGAAAATGGGAGAACATTGCAATGGATTCTGTAGTCGGATTACGTAAAACAGTAAGCAAGCATAATGCAGTATGGGTAATTGTGGATCGGCTCACAAAGTAATGCTTATTTTCTACCAGTTCAGATGAAGTTGGACAACTCACCCATATATATGTCAGGGAGATTGTATGACTTGATGGTGTACCTATATCTATAGTTTCGGATAGGGATTCGAGATTTACGTCAAGGTTTTGGAAGTCACTTCCTTCAGCAATGGGTACTAAATTGGCATTTAGTACAACTTATCACCCTTAAACCGACGGGCAGTCTGAAAGAACTATCCGTATATTGGAGGACATATTGAGAGCTTGCGTCCTAGATTTGGGTGGAAACTGGGAAACACATTTGCCATTGGTTGAATTCGCGTATAATAATAGTTTTCAGTTAACCATTGGTATGGCCCCATATGAAGCCTTGTATAGTATAGGGTACCGGTCGCTGATTTATTGGGATGAAGTTGGGGAATGAAAGATGTTAGGACTTGATCTGGTTAGGAAAACAGTTCAAGATGTTGAAAAGATAAGATTGAGGATTAAGATGGCTCAGGATAGACAGAAAAGTTATACCGACAACAGAAGGAAGGATATCGAGCTTCAAGTCGGGGAAAGGCATTCCTTAAAGTGGCTCCGATGAAAGGTGTACTTCGATTTGGGAAGAAAGGAAAATTGAGACCCAGGTTCATTGGACCGTTTGAGAACTTAGAAGGGGTTGGGAACGTGGCATATCATTTTACACTTCCTTTACAGGTTTCAACGGTGTATGACGTATTCCTTATTTCTTTGCTTAAGAAGTATATCCCTGATCCAAGTCACATGTTTAATGCTCAAGCAATGAAACTCCATCGGCCATTCTAGAAAGGTTCATGTTTTGAGAAATCGAGCAGTTCCGCTGGTTAGGGTCCAGTGGAGTAGGCACAGTCTAGAAGAGGCAACCTGGAAAAGAGAGGAGGATATATCGAGCGAATACCAGAACTCTTTAGAACAAGTAAGCTAAATTTCAAGGATGAAATTAATTTAAGTGGGAAGGGCTGTAGCGACCGGAAATTTTTATAAATAAAAATTTAAGTTCTTACAAATTTATTAAGTTAAGGCACGTCGCTACCACCTTTCCATTTATTATTTGTTATGGCATGATATTGGTCACGGAAGTAATTTAATGCCTCGTGCTTGTCTAGCTCAGACTTAAATCGTCACTCTTGACCGCACTCCAAATCCTCTCTCTTTGATTCTTCATCTGCGATTTCGGATTTGGGGCAGAGATCAAATTTGGAATTTGCATCTGTTGCCTTCTCTATTTCTACGCTGGGAACCAAGCTTCGAAGGATATAATTGTATACAATTTTGCTCCCTAGTCCTTAAAACTTAGCTAGAAACACTCTTGGTCCTTTCTTTTAGTTTGCGGTTAAGTTCGTTCTGCTTTTCAGGGCATTCTTCAAAGCAGTTCCTAAGTTTCTGGTGTAATACAAACCTGTCCCTGAACTTTTGTATCTGGTTAAGTTGGTAATCTGATTATTGCTGAAATCCATTCCAGCCCAAAAGTTTTAATCCTAAGTGGTTTAATTCATAAATTTCTAAAATCCGTTGTAGTATAGTTGCTTCCAATCCAAGTAGGCTTTGTTTTTCACAGAAAAACTAGACCCAAGGAATGAGCATGGATATTCTGCAGTGTGATGAATGTACCAGGGTTCCTCGTTCCTTACACATTCTAAAGAAGACAACTCATGGCTCTCAGTGACCTTGCATTGCAAGGTTTGCCGATTCATTCGAATTAGAAGTATTGCTCACTGCTCCTGCTCGATGTTAATTCTTCCCTTTCTTAGAAGTATCATCCAGACATCAAGGTCACGTACACTTCAACTGAATCAATTCTTGTCACACTGATTTGGAGGATTCAATATAACTAACTAGAATAGGTTGAAGGTTCATATCCTCTGCAGAATCTATGGGATGATACTCTAACTCACATCATTATTATTACTTGTCACGGCCCGCATACTTGCGATTTTCATGTTTACAATCATTAGTGAATAATAATTCTATTTAAAAATGCCGTTACTATATCTTTTATTACACACACACACACACACACTATTTTGGTAATTTTTTCTGCAATTTATATCTTACATTTTTTGAAAATGTTTCAAAGTGTAATAGTTTTCAATTATAGCTACAATTGTACGTAGATACAATTGTCAAAATTTTCGGATCTTAAAATTAAAACATATAAACCCTTTTAAGAAAACATAAAATATAACAAAAACAAGTTATAAGATAAGTTTCACGCATAATTAGCTTTGCAAACAGAAGTGCTAAATTAAATTTTTTTTCCTCGTCCTTGTAATTAATAAAGAGTGAAATAACCCTAAATACAACTTGTGATGGCTCGATTGAGCTTTTATACCTAATTAAGAGTCATGGTACAATAACAAAATCCCGTTTCCTAACAAATCGCGTCACTTTTTAATCACTGAATATTAATTATGTTATATTACATCTCTGTCACCCATTATATCATAGATTTTAGCAAAGTAATTTTAATCCTTTAAATTATAGCTTATTAGTTCAAGAATCCGCAAGCAAACAATAAAAACACGCGAGTTTGTCTCAAACAAACATCAAACTTTCCCATGTGAAGATTGCACATGATGGTTTAAAAGAAAATTTGGGATTGAAGTCTTTATTAAAATTTTAGTTTTGATATATGTCTATGTTCTCTAGCTGTAAAACGAGATTCGGACACAAAAAAAAAAAACACACACGAAATGAATTGCCAACATTTCAAGTCACGCAAAGTACACATGCAATATAATCCAATTTCCAGTTATATGAGTTGATCATGATGAATTAGGTGGCAATTCGATAAAACTATATCTCATCCCCGTGGCGTCGATTGAAATACAAGGTTCGGTTATCGCAAATATTTGTTATTTTTCGTACAATGTTTGTTATGATCATGTATTAAAAAACAAACATAATGACACTCTTTATTACAAATAAGACAAAAATTTGTAGTAATTTTGACACAATGAACACTAATTTGAATTTGAAGGCTGAAACCAATTTCTTTTTGAAAGTACGATTACAAATTTACATTGTAATCATACAACTACATATAAATATATATCATATTAAAATACAACACAAAGTAACAATTAGTAAACCAAGGAATATTAACTATAAATAAATTATAGAAAATACCGCATATAAGAGAATTGAGCCTGAGACCTCTAGATTTTAGTATCTCAGCCAAACCCTCTAACCAAATTAATGGATTAGAGTTCATTCGCGATTAGAGCTCATTGGCAAGGTTGAAACAAAATTAATGGTCAACAATATTTGGTCAAATTTGGTGGGTTGATTGGATATTTACTCACTCCTACGCTAATTAAAAAAGGTTAATATATGAATACGAAAGTATTCCTTTTTTATTATTATTTTCTAACAAACAAAAGAAGAATTAATTTAAAGGTCCCAAGTTTGATTCTCCTTTATATGACGTTTGTTCTACTAATTGTATATTTCTTTGCTTTTAATAGAACTTACACAGACACACACACACAAATACGCATTTGTAATTTGTAATACATATATATATATATATATATTTGATATAATTTGGGAAAGTTCAGGGAGGGGCATAGATTTGAACCTGTGATCTTGTCCTAATAAAGGCCGCTCTTTACAATGTAATTTGTAATACTAAAAGGCATGTTGAAATTGTATTTTAGAAAAATGAAATTAATTAATAATAATGCCCAAAATACATTTGCCGCCAAATTATTGAAACCCTAAAATTGGATCCATGGAATTCTCCCATTGTCTTCTCCATGTGAAACCCTGCAACAACTTAAAATTCTCTTTTAGCAGCCTTATTAATATTAATTAATTTTCTAAATTTGTTTTCATTTAATTTAGTATTTATATATACTACAGATTATAATAATTCGATAATAATACTAATTAATATGTTGATCCATTCTTGGCTGCGTTCTTGTCGCTTTCACAATTCTCCCAAGTTTTCACACCGACTAAATCCAAATCCAATTTTCACAATATTGATAGTATTTAACAAATAGAACCGTAAAAGATGCTCACATATATTGGGAGGAGATCAAGTCCCATGTATAATTAATGTTGAACTCATTGCTAGATCTATTGAAATATATGGAGTACAAGGTAGCAATCATATATATAATAGATCAATGCATGTATTATGTAGAAGTTACATGACACGAAGTGATACAATTTGACATCAAATTGATAAAAAAAAAAATGACTAATATCCATTTCTTTTACATTTGCATCTTTTGTGTGTGTGCAAGAGACAATGTATTACGAATTTTCTATGAAAACTATGCTATTGAGACTGCACTTATGTAATGGCAAGAACCTAGTTGTGGGTTCATATTATTATTATTATTTTTTTAATAACATGGAGGCCAAGCGATTTTGATAGAAAAATAGTAACGTACAAGGCCCATGTTCATGAAAATAAAATTTTAAGCAGGCACTTTCTTCCTCAAAAAACAGATAACGTATGAGAGAATATATGAATTCGCTGTCATAAAGAGGGATTCCCACGATTAGCATGCAACAGAGAGGTTGAGTCTGGGGTTTGGATTAAAAAAATAGAAAAAAAGAGTAAAAATATAATTAATTAAAGAATTGAGATTTACAAGAAATGATCAAGTCAAACAGATCTAGCTAGTTTTCAAGTTGGAGGGAGGGCAGGGTTAGCGTTAATCACCATTAAGTACGGCGCAAATAAGCTTAGATTTCTTCTCGAAATGTGAGTCCTCATGCATGTTAGCATGCAATCAACGTTGTTTCATAATCACTTGTTATATATAAATATATATCTTGTCCTCTGAGTTCTTGTCACTTGTCATTCTTCAATTGAATTCTCCATTCATCCATCGAGGAAGACTCATTACTGTTTCTTGATTTCTCCAAATAGTAAGTATATTCTTCACTAGTCATGCTCTTCCTTTTCTTTTTTTCCCCGCTTTTTTAACCAGGGTGTTGTCTTATATATAGTTTATTACACTGTAAAAACTGTGTTACTTATGTTCAGATATGTCGACTGGGGTCGTACACCATATAATTCATCCAGTTAATGATGAATTAACTAAACGGCATTATTGTAATTTATCTAATAATCGGATATTCTGGTGGCAGGAATTAGGTATTTGGAGAAAACTTGAGTGACAAAATGGGACAATTAGCCATTCTTCTGCAATTTTTATTTGGAATTTTGGCCTGTTTAAGCATGTCCCATGTCAAGGCTGAAGACCCATATAGATTTTTAAATTGGGAAATAAAATATGGGGAGATTTCACCCCTTGGAGTGAAACAAAGCGTAAGTTTATAACTACTAGGTACATACAGCTTTGGAATTCTTAACTTTAACATGCTAAACATACGATAAGACACGTATAAACTTTGCAGGGAATTCTTGTCAATGGACAATTTCCGGGACCAACTGTTAATGCTGTGACAAATGACAATGTTATTGTCAATGTCGTTAACAAGCTTGATGAACCTCTTCTTATTACATGGTCCGCCCTCTCTCTTCAATGATTATTTGTCGAAATAAGTAAAACTCTATGTTTTTTAAATGAAATTGTATTTGTAATAATCTGATTAAACTCATAATTAAACCACCATATATAATAGTTCAAGATTTTTCTCATTGTTAAGAGACGTTAGATTTTATCAGGATGAAAACATTTCATAGAATTGTAACTTCATGCTTGAGTCTTGAAAACCGACTTGTTTAGAACCATAGCACAGGCCCTTTTACTCACTGGAGATTTTGGTTTCTAAACACAGGAATGGTGTAAAACAAAGAAAATCCTCATGGCAAGATGGAGTTCTTGGAACCAACTGCCCGATTCCTCCAAATTCAAACTGGACATACAAAATGCAAATGAAAGATCAGATTGGAACTTTCACCTATTTCCCATCCACATTAATGCACAGAGCTGCCGGTGGTTATGGGGGGTTTAATGTTTTAGCCAGGTCTGTCATTCCAGTGCCATACCCCAAACCTTATGAAGAATTCACTGTACTTGTTAGTGACTGGTGGAAGAAAGATCACAAGGTAATTAATTCATATATAAATTTTATATTAGTTAAGATTTCACTTTCTTCATATATTTAGTTTTGGTGATCTCGGTAATTAATTAATATGTGAATTACAATTAATAGTTCTCTCAAGAACGTCCCTAATATCTTCTTTGTTGGTTTTGTAGGAATTGCAAAATATACTAGATACCGGGAAGCCTTTTCCTTTCCCGGATGGTCTTCTCATCAACGGGCTTCCCAAAACTTCTTCATTTTCTGTTCTACCGGGTGAGACCTAATTCCAACCTCATCTCTTGTTGAATTTTGCGGACTTTCTGCTTGTATAGAGTGACATGTTTAGTAGGGATGATTAGACAGTTAAGACAAGATCGGGGGCATATCTAAATAATAGGGATTAATTAACCCAGACTTTTTGTTTTTGGTTTTCAGGCAAAACCTACTTGTTTAGGGTATCAAATCTGGGATTGACAACTTCCTTTAACTTCAGAATCCAAGGCCATGTACTGAAACTGGTTGAATGTGAAGGGTCTCATACAGCCCAAGAAGTATATGAATCACTTGATATCCATGTAGGGCAATCCAGTTCTTTCCTGGTTACTATACATGACAGCCCGAAAGACTATTTCATCGTTGCCTCATCACGTTTTACCAAGCCAATTTTAACTGCCACCGCAATCCTTCACTGTCAAGGTTCACAAGGTCCAGCCTCTGGACCATTGCCGGTTGCTCCTACTTATCATCTTCACTGGTCCATGAAGCAAGCCCGAACCGTCAGGTACACTCCGTTAAAGGATATGTTTAGTATGTATTGAAGATATAATAAATAATACAAATACAGCTCGATCTAATAGTTTTAAATTTTTAGGTCAAGTGACTTCAACACATTATCAGACTATGTAAAGGTACTAGGTACAAATCTTAACAATTACCCAATAAAATTAATAGATACAACCTAGGTTTTGATGGGGAAAATAAAATCCAGCCTACAAGTGAGAGGCGTGTGAAAGATATCATACATCGGTTATCTAACGAAATCTAACAGCTTAAACCTTTAGATCAGTATGCAGCACCTGATGGCATTTATTTTTACTTTGCTACTGTAATACAAAATGCATATTTAACCCAAATCTAAGAAGGTTTGAGTTCAAGATGAGAATATTTTGGCAAAAATAACTAGATTCTAACTTGTTTTACTCATTGCGTAGATGGAATTTGACAGCAAATGCAGCAATTCCGATCTCTCAAGGATCATTCCATTATGGGACTATAAATGTAGTCAGGACACTGATTCTTGCAAATTCTCTTGATAAAATCGATGGCAAACTAAGATATAGCGTCAATAAGGTTTCATATCAGAATCCAGATACCCCATTGAAACTTGCTGATTACTTCAATATCCCTGGTGTTTTTGACTTAAACAGCATCAAGGACACTTCTCCTGCTGGTTCTGCAGTTCTTGGCACTTCGGTTATTGGCACAAATCTTCACGATTTCATCGAAATCGTGTTCCAAAACAATGAGAATACCATTCAGTCATGGCATATGGATGGTTATGATTTCTGGACTGTTGGGTATGGGAGAATTCCTCTTTTTTTTTTTTTTCCAATATAAATAAAGATCAACCATCTCTATTTTTTTTTGACTTCTTCTTTATGATTAAAGTTGTCTTGTAATTGTTTCTTCGCTTCAAATTTCAGGTTTGGAAATGGACAATGGAATTCTACTCTGAGGAGACGCTTTTATAATTTGATTGATGCTCCCACCAGATACTCTGTTCAGGTAGACTTAATTGATTTGAATCAATTTTCCTTGATTTTTGTGTCAATTCATTTTCAATCTCACTTTAAAAAAATCACAATTCCCCGTACTACTTTTAATTACACATTCTCCTAACAAAAACTCTCAAAATATCTATACACACCCTTATTGATATGTTTGGTACACACCACTCCTAAAGAATTCTTGAAAATAAAAGTGTCATACTAATTAACATTAATGAATTGCATTTGATTCTCATAGACTAGAGGTGTGTTACAAAAAAAATAAAAATAAAAAAAAAACTTTGCAGGTATATCCAAATGGTTGGAGTGCAATATTGGTGTCATTGGACAATAAAGGCATGTGGAATTTAAGGTCAGCAATTTGGCCAAGGCGATACCTAGGACAGGAGTTGTATGTTAGAGTGTGGAACAACGAACCCAGTCTCTACACAGAATATGATATACCGGCAAATGCAATACTTTGTGGCAAGGCTAAAAAATAATCTATTTTTGACATGTCTAGCATGGTGACTCAATAGTTGGGATATTATATTATTGCAAAAGAAAAGAAACAGAACTTAATTATTATACTATTCAGCAAGTCTAGTGCTACTGGTCTACAAAAACGTGCAATTATTGGATTTTTTTTCTTTTTCTTTTCTCTCTATTGTGTGCTCTTTTTTATTTGTCATCAGTTACGAGCTTGATCTCAATGACAAAAGGCATGTAGAGGTAGAGAAAAAGACATGAAATTCGATTTAAAAAAAAAAAAATCAGTGTTGACTAATGAGTCTAGATATATTTAATTTGTAGTTTTGATCAATGGATGATCTAATAAATATTTTCATTTTTTCTCCCAAGTTTAAAATCTAATAAATATTTTCACTTTTTCCCCAGGTAGATCAGTTTGTTTTGTCTTCTTTATCTTACAGTTTAGATCAGATAAATATTTTCATTTCATTCTTTAATGCAAATGAAACTTCTCAAACTTACTCACCGAACTTCTCGAGCCAAGTGTTTCATTCGTGTTACATTCAATATTTAGTGAGTAGTTTATACTTTGAAAGTTAGGTGATTGCTGGATTGTTTTAAAGTTCAGTGAATAACACTACTACAGAAAAGCCTAATACGCGTCGATTGTAAACATGAATACGCGTTGATTTTAACAGCGACGCATATGTCAGAGACACACATTGTAAAGGTATACGCGTCGGTTGTTAGTCGACACCTAAATGTAACAATAGGCGTCGGTCATTTCACAAAAACCGATGGCTAAAGCCAAAATTTAAAAAAAAAAAAATAAATAAAATAGACAATAGGAGCACTACAAGAGATTGGGTCTAGTGGGGCGACAGAATTAGGGGCGACGTCTATGTCGCTCCTTTAAGTTGAAGTCTACAGCTGTGACAAGTTTTGTCGTCCCCTATAGCAACTGCCCAAATTAAAAATATTTAACTTAGAAAAAGAGGAAACGGGGAGCTGCCAACAATTTAGGGCTTCTAACCTACCAAATTCACTTCCCAATCGTTCGCCGCCCATCTCATATTTCTTCCCTCCAATCAACCATGACCAGCGAGCTTCCTCCCATCTCCTTCCATCTCTTCAATTTCTGACAATCGGCCACCGTCCTTTACCTGTGTGCCGCCACTATCTTTTTCTGCATGCTCCACCGTGAAAGGTTAGGTCCCCTTTTTGTTCCTTTATTGTTGAAAATTTTCATGATTTTCGTTACTTTTCTCCTCAAATATGACCAGTTCCGACTACCCTCTCTTTCACACGAGCGTTTTTCCCTTTTGAAGATTGACATATCTTAGATTGTGGGTGGCGGCGGTGGGGCTGTGCCAGCAGATTGTGATAACTGTGCACGATTTTCAGTCTGTGGGGGTTATGTACATAGACTTGAAGCTGGAGAATTTCTTGTTCTTGAATACTATGAGGATTCTCCCTTGAAGGTTACTGATCTTAGCTTATTTGTGTTCTTCAGACCTGGTAATTTTCTTTGAATTTTGATTTAATTGACGTGATTTTTGTGCTTGAATAGAAACTTGGTCTATTGAATTACTTTTGAAATGGAAATTAGCCATATGCCCATACGTTTGTATGGAAAAGAAAATTTATTTATGTAAAATATTTGTCATTTAGAGGAACACGGATTGATGGTTTTTCTCTACTGACCATGGCATCTAAAAGTAA
>CAVNYN010286710.1:0-38478 GCA_963692815.1 Nyctanthes arbor-tristis
TTTGGGTTGGAGGATGGGGAGAAGACAAGTTGTGAGAGTGAGAGTGAGAGAGAGAGAGAGAGAGAAAGGGGGGATTGTGGGGAAGGATTGACTGAGGGGTGTCTGAAATGTGGGGTGGGTTTGGGTTGGACGGTATATCATCAGATTTGACTTTTCCCTATTAGGCCCGGTAAAAAAAAATGAGGAGGGTGGGAATGGAAAATTTGGCTTGCATTTTGAGTTGCACATGTGGCACGTCTACTGTGGCAAGCCACGTCAGAATTTTAACTCCCTTCAAACATGAGTTTTTTATAGAAAAACTGGGTGATGGGGCCATCTTACTTTTTCCATTTCGGACGTGGCCTAATATTTATTAATTATGTGTGTTAACTTATTAATTTAATTATTAATTATGCGGCCTTATACTTGATTTTTTTAAAAGTGTCTTTTTATTTTTATATGTGACATTTTTCTTATATATGACCTTTTAAAAGTCACTTTTTTTCCCAAATTAAAAGTCACATATAAAATGTGACTTTTTACTTCTATATGTAAAATTTTTTCTATATGTGACTTTTTAAAAGTCACATTTTCTTAATTAAAAAATCACTTTTATATGATTTTTTTGTGACTTTTTAAAATGCGAGTTTTACTACATTGTGTGACATTTTTCCCATGTGACATTTTTCTTATACGTGAGTATGTGACCTTTTGAAATGTGAATTTTTACTTCTATGTGTGATATTTTTCTTATATATGACTTTATTTTTATGTGTGACCTTTTTGCTATACATAACCTTTTAAAAGTCACATTCTTTTTAATTAAAAAGTCACATTCTTTATATGACATTGTTCTTATACATGACTTTTTAAAAGTCATATTTTTTTTTTAAATGTGCTTTTACTTTTATGTATGATATTTTTCCTATACATGACTTTTTAAAAGTCACATAAATGTGACTATTTAGATTATGACTTTTTATTTCTATATGTAATATTTTTCCTACACGCGACTTTTTACTTCTTTGTATGACATTTTTCTTATACGTGTCACATTTTTTACTTAAAAAGTCACATAAACTTTATGTATGATATTTAATTAAAAAGTCATAATTTAAAAAGTTACATTTAAATTCTGAATTTTTACTTCTACATGTGATATTTTTAAATATACTGACTTTTAAAAATCGCATTTGTTTTGTTTTTAGATTAAAAAGTCAGATTTAATCACAAGAGTTACATAAATAGAAAAATCAATTAATTAGAAAGTAACAAAATATAGATTTAAACCACATATATTGAAATTGATAATACATTTCTCAAAAGAAGAAAATAAATTAATAATAATGATAATACAATAAAAAAACACATATATGAAACAACATAAAAGTTACATTTTACAAATAGTCACCACATACATAAAAAAAATATAGAAAAATATATTTAAATAGTAACGTAAAAATATATTTAAATAGTAACGTAAATGTGATAATGATAATCAACCACTAGTTAAAAATTCTTGAAAAGAATAAAAAAGAGAAAATTTAATAGAAAAAGAAAAATTTTAAAAAGGAGGGAACGAGTGGAGACAAGAAGGAAAAGGAGAGAGGTATTAGGGAGATTACACCATAATGATTTTTGCCGTAAAAACCATAGTGTTTAGCTCATTTCAAGATTTCACCGTATTTTTCAAAACTTGAAATAATTTACAGTTTTTTTACTAATTTTCCCTATTAAATAAGGATGTAAACGGGTTGAACCGGCTCACAAGTTTAAAATTTTAGCTTGTCTTTAGATTTGGGTTTTTGGCCCGAGCCAAAAACTAACTTGAGCTTAGCCCGAGTTTTAGCTTAGCCCGAGTTTTAGCTTGGGCTTTTCTCAAGCACAGCTCATTAAATCTATTTTCCATTTTTTCAAAAAGGAAAAAATTAAATAGATTATTTTTCTTTCACGAGCCATATTTAGCCTGTAATTATAAGCCGATTTGTATGGGCCTTGTAAGCCTACAGGGCTGGACCCGCTCAGGCTTACGGCCTTGCCCCAAATTTGGGGCTCGGACCGAGCATTGGCTGGTCCAAAACAGGGCTATCTGAGCTAGCAAGACTCATTAAATATCACTATCATAAAGCGAAGGTGGGGTTTACTAACGCCCTCACAAATTACAATGAGCAAAAGTTACAAAATTAGTTCCTTTTTGTTGGTTCTTTGTTCGTTCTCTCCGACCATGATTCCTTTCATATTCCACATTTCTTCATCTTACTGAAAATCTTCAACCATTCTTCCTATCTTCATCTCTCCATTCTTTGTTTTCTCAAAATTTTACTCCAGTTTTCTCATTTTTCTTGCAATTTCCAAACTAGCGTGAGACGTTGTTGGCAAGGTTACCATGGCTAACCTCATGATCTTCGAGGGTAGTGTTTTAGTGTTTGTTTAGACCTATTAGTTTTTGTGCGGACGTGACTTGGTTTTATCATCTCGGTTTATACTAAATAAACAAAAAATAAGTAAATAAAATAAAAAATAAACAAATAGATAGATGAAAATACTTACAAATGCCTACTTTCAACGATTCAAATAAATATCTAGTCCTAAGAACTGGATTTTTCGATTATTCAATCTAATAACATTCAATGTTGTCTTAGTTGATACAAGTAGCAATAGCAAAGCTATCTATCCATGTAAGGTAGAGATCAAATTGAATTGATTATGAATGAATAAATATCAAAAGGCATGTCAAGTGGCCAAAAACATTTATTAAGGGGTAATTTGTACAAATAGACCCTATCGTTTGCTAGTATTGCGGAAATAAACCTTATTGTTTCTAACTTGACGATTTCAACCATAACGTATGTTAATCCTTACAAAAAGGACCTTATTATATAAATTTATCAATTTTTTATTAAAATGATCATTTTAACCTTATTTTCTTTTTTTTTTAAATATAATTCTTTTTAAAAGTATTTTACCCTTAATTTTAAGTAAAATATAAAAACAAAAATTTATAATTTAATGTACCTATATTCAACTGCTATCATAATTTTACCTACGCACCACCACAAAAAAAATATGACCTTTTGATTTTTTAATTAATTGAAATATTTTTGGGAATCTCCAGTGAAAGCTCTGACCTCTTCACCCCAGCGTGTGATGACCAATATAAACATCAATATGATACATTAATGTGATACATTAATCAATTACTCCCTCCTTCCCACAAAGATAGACGGTTAGTTAATTTCACATGAATTAAGAAATGATTATTAATATGGTTGGGATAATTAATTTTACATATATTTTTTATTTATAACATTTTGTATCATTAATATTAAACTGCAATGGTAGTTGATGCAGATGATTAATTAAGGATAAAACATGAAAACAAAAATTAAATGTATGCTCAATTTAGTAAAAGGTCTATCTTTGTGGGATGGATAAAAATGAAATACTGGACTATCTTTGTGAGACGGATGAGAATAAAGTGTGCTCTTCCGATCTTTTATATTTTACTTAAAATTAAAGGTAAAATAAGTTTAAAAAGAATTATATTTTAGACAAAAGAAAATAAGGTTAAAAGGGTTATTTTAACAAAAAAAATGATAAATTTAAATAATAAGGTCCATTTTACAAGGATTATCATATGTTAAGATTGAAATCGCCAATTTAAAAACGATACAATCTATTTTCACAATACTAATAAACTATAGGGACTATTTGCGTAAATTACCCATTTATCAAGGCATTCAGAATTTGACAATTTGGGTTGGCATTCGAATGTTGACAAGTGGGGTCCTATTCTAGTTGCCCAAGTGCCTATTCATATTAAAACAGGGGCCCCGATGGCGGCTCCATTTTCTAAATTCCAACTGTATACGTGTTGTGATTTAACAGTACGCCATAATAAATACAATCGAATAAGATTAGAGAAATTCCAGATTTTTCTGTTCCCTCAATATACATCAGACGGAGAATAATCACTTTGTGTGGCACTTGGCATCATTTCATAGAGACATGATCCAAAAGCCGCTCTTCTACAGCATTAAAACTGTAGCCTGTAGGGATGACCGGGAAAAAAAAAAGGTAGAAAAAATTTCTGATGCGCCCCAATGCTCCCTGACAATTTTTTTAAAGGAGCATATGTAAAAATAAATTATTAGAAACAACATAAAAAATTAAAATAAATAGATCAACAAACGGATCATGGACCCGATCAACGGTCTTTTTATGGTATTTAAAGAAATGTGAGACAATACATCATTGAGTGTGTTGCGGGGCTTATCACCCAACACACTCAATAGTATATTGACACACTTCTTTTAAACACCATAATTTTTTTTTTTTTGTAAGGCTCGCTTTGGGTATGACTTGTTTTTTAGACACCATAGCATAGTATTTAAAAGACACTATAAAATGTATCCCGATCAAGGTTACAATTAGTGGCTCACAAGACTACTATTTTTCGCGGGATAGTCCGATTCACCCTATTGCCATGACGTCACAAAGGGGGAAAGCGTGGCGTCAGCAGTAATTAGAACAGGTAATTGGTCTACATGATGGTAGATATAGACCAATTTCGTCATTTCCTAATGAAATGACTCGTAACATCACTTGTGCTACAATTATAAGGTTGATAATTTACCTTTTAAAATGTCAAGTTTCAAGTGTTGTCTAAAGGTACAATTTTGTAAGTATTCTAAAAAAAACTTCGTATATTTTTACTAAGAAGCCCGGAGTCATTCTAAGTTGGGGAAGTAAATTTAGCTCAAAAGCACATCGGCCTTGTCAATATATAAGCTTTAAGTAAACTCTACAAAAATCTTAACTCTCTCACGTGCGAATACTGTAAGTGAAAGTGATACAATCTAATCTATGAGCTCATCAGAATCTACTAAGTTGTAGGAACATTCGCATTTGCATCCTTCGGCTTTTCTCGGGAGAACATATTCTTCTTCGAGGTATAAACTATTTTGGGAAGCAGGTGCCTAGTTTTCTTTTTCTTTTTCTTTTTTTCATAATTATATAGCGGATCTTTTACAGTTGGAGAATAGATATATTTATTAATTAATGTATTCCCGTGACAAGCTATAAATGAGTATAAAAATAATTATTTGTGCCTGGGTATTTACCTTAAAACGGGAGGAAATTTTGGCCCTTGGGACTGCTATGGTTGACCGCAACTGCGCTAAGGAACAAACTTTCAGTACTTAAGAAGTACTAAACTCAGTACTCCAGACAAATCGAGCACTATCAACTGGATGTAGGGGGTCCAATTTATTGTTTAAAAACACTTATCTTGTTTTTATATGTTTGAAATACCTAATTTTCGATATGGATCTTTTTTCCCGGAATGTGACTTATGTCTTGAAAACGTAATAATAATTTATTTAATTTAAATTAATCGAGAGAGCAAAAAATTGATAAATCCATAATTCCCTTCCATTATGTGTTCAGAAAAATCATCAAAGGAGTTTTTGTATCCTGAAGGAAATTGATACATGGAATAAACAACAATGTGGTCTGTGAATTGAATAAGTGATTGTGGTTTTTTTTGGGGGGGGGGGGGGGTTAAAGATAATGTGGCGCAATTAAAAAATTTGTCGCCGGAAATATGACCAACCTACTTATTTCCAAATTTAAAAATATATATATATTAATTGGACTAAAGATTGCACATACGAAATTATCATAGCAACAAAGTGTTGCAGTTACAAACTTGGGATGATTGGAGACTATTCGACAAAAAGCTTAGAATAATAATATGAGGGGAAAGAGGAAGAGGTAGATAGAGGGGAAAAAAAGAAAGAAAAAGAAAGAAAGAAAGAAAAAGGGATTGTAATTAAGAAATGGAGTGGACCTATGTGCCGGGAAGCGGGAAGGGATAATTGGAGGGAGGTGCGTGAGTGATTCCACAGAGGATGACGGTGATGAAAATAAAAGGGAAGTATGAGATATAGGGTATTTTTGGTGAAGATGATAATAGTGTATTTTCTTTCTCATTTATTTATGGGTAATTATATTACCACTATAAAACTTCTTTGCCACACCACAAATTAAACATATTTTTTTATTTACTTATATGCCTTTAAATAAAATTATATTAGTAACCTTTTATTTAAATATTTTTCATATTATCTTTTTATTTGCCCACCACATAAATTTCATCCCAATTTCTTTTTCAATTTTCCTATTGTCACCGTCACCTTCTTGCAAATAGATCAGTCAACAAGGTAAGCAAACGATAGTAGCCGGAAGTGGTTCTTGTAAACACACATAATTCAATTAAACAAATTTCTACTTGATCCATTTTTAGTCATCTTAAAAAATTCAACGTTCATTTTTTCTCAGGATAAAAACTAAAAAACACCATCATTGCCAAGACCCTAATCCACCATGGCAACACACATACACCCATCCTCCTTCATGAACGCAGAGGTTTTTTTTTTTTTTTTTAATCCATCATCTCAAAGTACCATTTGCGACGGGGTATTCTTGAATAACAAGTTCTTAATCTCCATTTGCAACAATATATTCATACAAAATTACTTTCATTATATATACATACACTTATATATACATATATATTTATATATACGCACACAGATACACACAGCAATTCCAGCATATATTTATATATATACACACAGATACACACATCAATTCCGGTAGTGGTGGACGAGATTGGGAGTTGTGCACCACATTCTTATTTTATTTTTTTTTTAATTTTTTACTTTTCATGTATTTTGTTTTATTTTGGCTAAGGATGTAAATTCATTGCGGTGTGATTATCATTTTTTCATTATTATTGTAGTGGGGTTAAAATGTGGTGAGTGAATGAAATATTGTAGTGGCAATATAATTGCCCTTTATTTATTTATTTTTTTCAATTAATAGGGTTATATTTGTAAATAGAATATGATGTATTTATCAATAGGGAAATTATATCCTCATTACACTAATTTATTCTTACATCATACTTTTCTATTCACTTAAATATCCCCAAATAAAGTTGCTTAAATAACATTATTTTAAAACCTCTTTTCTTTCCTTCTCACACTACACCACAGTTACACGATTACAACTTTTTTTTTTCCCAATTACAATCATGAATCTTCACTTTTTCCATACTTATCAGTTAGTAGGCATGAGCACCGAGTGCCACGGCGGCGGTGGCATCAACGACAAGGCCATGAATAATCCATGATCTGGCAGCTTCCTCAATTCTTGGTTGGGATATATAATTGATGCCAAGAATCTAATAAAAGCTCGTACCACTCTCGCCAAATGCTATACATGATACTATTTTAACAGCAAAATCATCATAGTGTACCTTGATCCTAATTCCTCATTTTGGCAAATAACTAAAGTAATCCCTCAAACAACATAATATTCAAACCAAACTCCAAAAAGTTGAACCCATCATAGAAAAGTTTTCTATCTTTCCTTTTTTTAAATTTTTTTTTGGGGAAAAATACAGGATAAATGAACACAGAATATCAAAAAAATGTATAAATGAAAATAAAGGTAAAGAATCTCTGGATTTCCGCTCATCACTAGGTAGTATGCGCATATGAATTATAGGTAAATAATCTAATTATTTATTGATTTTCTCTTATCACATCATTGTTGAATTATAAGAACGTCAGCTTAATTGTCGATTTCCTCTGGCAAGAACATGAATTTTTGGAAATGGTGGCATGGGAGCATGGCTGCTTGAAGATTATTGAACGGGGGAGATAAAGCAGAGGTGTGATGTTGTGGGAGGAGATAAAGAAGATGAAAAAGGAGTATCGTGGCAATTTGATTTCACTAATTTTTTTTTTTTTTTTTACTTTGAAAATGTGGGTTAAAAATGTAAATGTGTTGTAGTGTCATTAAAAATATAAGTTATTTGTGGTGTGTATAAAATGTGATGTGAGAATTAACTATTATGGTGTGAATATAATTCCCCTTATCAAAATTATATATTTTGTTGTGCATTTATAATGTGGTGCCATTAGTAAAAAACCAAAAATAATAGTTTATATAATATTACTCATAAAATATAAATTTAATATATAAAGGTACAAGCGGGTAAATTTTTTAAACCTGCTTAGCTCTAAAAAGTAACACTAACATCCTCAATTTCTAATTTTGCGTGTTAGATTCATCCAATTACCATTTGAATCACCCATCGGCCATCATTTAGGCCCTGTTTGGTATCGTTTATAATTTTCTTGTTATAATTTTACATAATTAGCATATGATCATTCTATTGAAATTTGTGAAAATTGACACGTGTTGGAGTTTCCAATGAGATTTCAAAAAATTGGGCTGTAGGAGTGATGGGTTGGTGGGCTAACTTGATTTCTTCTAAGCTTTCACGTGAGGTTCTGCCAACAAAAAGACAAAAAACATTATAATATGTTTTGTTATAAATCAAAACAAAAAGAGCCTTAAAATTAGAGTGAAAGTTGACAGGATAAATACCCGTTAAACTAATAATAGATTGTATGTGTAGGAGTCTAAAGAGGAATGGTGATTCGTAATTAGTTGACGCCCGGTCAATTGATAAGCTGCGAAATAATTAGAGAGAATGACGAACAACAGAAGTTGTCCTGACATGGTTAGAGAAATGCTATGAAACCAGAATGTGATCTCATTATGGAACTCAATTGTGAGCCTCACAATAATAAGAGAGAGTTTTACGGGGTTTTAGACCAATAGTAGGGTGAGGAATTTAAGAACTTACTGTCTAATTCATTCTATAATAATAACGGATGGGTAAATTAAGTAACAATTTTATCCATAACCTTTTTTTAAAGGCATGTAGGTTCTCAACCTTTCAAAAATAAGCACAAAAAGTCATTATATACTATTTTTGTCAATTTTTATTATTCACTTTTTCTATAAAGACAATTTTACTTTTTATTTAAATTTAACAAATAAGAACATAAATTTTATTTATTTATTTTGATCTCTATGCCGCTTTATCTTTCAAACACTTATATATATATATATATATTCATTTATATATTGTTTTTTATCTACCCACTTAACACAAGCTATACATATACATTAATTAATATATTATTTTGTACATTTACTTATCTAATACCACCACCGCTACTAGTGTTGTAGTCACTTTCAGTAATAAACTCTCTGAAATTTAAACCTAAATAAGTAATGATAATTGAGATGTTATTAATATTCAAGTCATAATTATTAAAGCGATTAAAATGGTATGAATTTTTCATATAAAAAATTGAAAGTTTAAATTATTGGTAAATTTAAAAAGGGAGGACCCGTTTTGTTTCCGCTACAACCCCCTTCATTTCAAATTTTTGCTTCTATATATAGCTAAAATTAAGATATAAATCTTTGTTTATTATTGTTAAAGGCTACTTAAGTGGAGGCCTTCCCCACTCTCCAAAAAAAAAAAATAAATAAATAGTGAAAGAAATGATGACGATACTTGGTGAAAGTTAGGAGTAATTGATAAGAGAAAACAATATACTTTCTCATTCTTTTATTAAAAATTTCATTTTAGTACATAAAATAAGGGTAAAATGGCTATTTTACAAGCATACAAATGTGAAAATAGATATAAATTGCTCGTATAGACATTTTGTGTTGATTTTTAAAAAATTGAGGACTTACATGCTTCAAAAAAAGTTGGTGATAGAATTGTAAAAGATTGGAGACTTTTTGTAAAATTTAACAATAATAAAACTAAACACTGATTCTTTCACATTATCATATATTATTATTATCACGTGAATATAACATAATAATAATATAATAATATTATATTAAAACACACTTGAGTTAACAATAACAAACACGTCACCCATTGTGTGTATGGTATGGCAGCAGTACAAGTTCCGTAACTATCAAATTCCACAGCACTAGGGGCCGCGTCGCACTGGAGAAATGCTCTTCGGATCCTCGAGGGGCGTACCCAATCCGAATTTATTACAGTTATCATACTCGCTTTGACACAACACATACACACAGAGACAAGCACTTTTCTCTCTCTTAAATATTGCATCTGTGTTACCATTATTCTTTCTTCCCTCCCCAGATATTGGAGACTTTTAATGGGGCATGTCTGACGTTTTATCTGCGCATTCTTTCTTTCTATTATTTATTTTCGCCTGTGCCAAATGTTTGAGAGGAATGAGCAAATGGATGATGAATTCGCCAAGCTAATTCGGAGGGTCAATCCGCCCAGGTATGTTTTCTCGTTAGTCGTCATTCCCTTGGTGGATTTTTTTGTTTAATTGTCTTCACTGAAATTTCATCATTGTTAGGAATTACGATACTTAATCTCTTCATCTTTCAATTTTACGTTCTTTTTTTTCCTAGATCGGCTTTCTTTATAATTTTTATTGATTTTCTCTAGTTTTTTGCTCTCTTCCGGCACTGTGTTGGTTTTCAATTCTTTCGTAATATTGTCGAATTAATTTCTCAGTTTAGTTCCCTTTTTTCTTGTTGAAATTCGATTTACACTTGAGTGGAAATTTTTAGATATTGAACTTGTCTAATTGTTATTCAAATCAAATCCCTAGTTTTGGCTGCTTCATGGTTTACTAATCTCTAAGTTCCCCCTTATATATATATATATATATATATATCTTGAAAGAGATAAAACTGAAATGCCTCTTGGTCATCCTTGTGGTCTTCGTTATTTTTCTGTCCTCATTTATTGACCATTATGGACTTTGCTCAATAAATGACGAAGCCAAGACTTTTTATACTGAAAGTTATAGTTAAATTTCTCATACTCAAAGTTAATACTATTTGGATTTCTCTGAGGACTTTAGAGACGGCTATTTTTACTTGTTATTTGAGTATCCTTGGAATTTTATGAGCTATTCTATTATTATCTCAGGGTTGTAATTGACAACAATTCACGTGAGGATGCAACTGTAATCCAGGTATCTAACCTTGGCCTACCGTACTGATTTCAAGTGAAAATTTATTGATTAGTTTAGGAACTATGATGAGGTTCTTCTTTCCAGACTTCTTGTGTAGTGTTTCATTGGTGTATGATTTTTCTTGTATAGGTTGATTGCGTCAATAAGCACGGAATTCTCCTTGATGTTGTTCAAGTGCTAACAGATTTGAACCTTGTTATTACTAAAGCATACATATCATCTGATGGGGGTTGGTTCATGGATGGTATGGATCTTCCAGGACTTGCTAAATATATGTAGAGCAACAGTTTGGAAAATTTGGGGGATGGGGAGGGTTGGAGTTTGTTGGACAATTTTCAAGGCTATTTTGTCTTTGTCTTTGATTCTTATACCAACATTTTTTCAGTGTTCAATGTGATTGATCGTGAAGGGAAGAAAATAAGAGATGAAGAAGTTATTAACTATATCCAGAAGGTATGAATCCTTTGCAGCAGATTCTTTCCTTCTATTCTCATTTCAGCAGCTTCTGAAATGAGTTGTGCTATTTGGACATACAAAAATTTAAACAAAACTGACACATGGCACAATCTTTTTTTTCCTTTATGTCAATGGTAATCACATGGACCGCACGTCCTTTTTGTCACACTTTTTGTCTACTTGTTTGTCCAAATAGAATTGTTCTTCTGGAATGTAGAATGCGAAAAGATGACTAATGGAGAGCTCAATTCTGTAGATTTGCTACTTCTAGGCTGAGGGAGGGGGAAATTGAAAGATTTTTATGAGCTTTCCTTTTCTATTCTGTCTAGATATGGCTGAATTCTTTTGCATTTGTCTGAAATCTTCTGATATTTATTGGATTCTCGTGTAGCCATTTATATTTCATTTGGTTAATGTTGTTGTAGTGAATATCTTTTTTTATACTTAAATCTCAATAATTTCCTCATTAGCCTGTTATTCCTCAGAAACTTGAAAATAATGATGGCTCAGTTCCTTCTCTGAGAGGGTCTGTCGGTTTGGTTCCTTCTGAAGAGAGCACATGCATTGAACTAACGGGAACAGACAGGCCAGGTTTATTGTCTGAAGTGTGTGCTGTTCTCACCGATCTTCACTGTAACGTAGTGAATGCTGAGATATGGACACATAATACTAGAGCTGCGGCAGTGGTTCATGTGACTGATGACACTACAGGCTGTTCAATTGAAGACCTGGAACGTCTTGCAATAATCAAGGAGATGCTGTGCAATGTACTCAAAGGAAATGATGATTCCAAGACTGCGAAAATGACACTTTCTTCTTCTGGAATTACCCACCGGGAAAGAAGACTACACCAGATTATGTTTGCTGATCGGGACTATGATAAGATTGAAAGACATGAAAGGGGCAGAGTTGATGATAAAAGTTCCAGACCTCGTGTCATTGTGTCAGATTGTGCTGAAAAAGATTACACAGTCATTACTATGAAGTCAAAAGATCGACCCAAGCTGTTGTTTGATATTGTGTGCACTCTGACAGACATGCAATACGTTGTTTTTCATGGAGTGGTACAGACTGGGAGAATGGAAGCATATCAGGTAAAATATTAACTCACAGAATTCAAATCATCAAGTTGATGGTGGACTTCGGTTTTCAACATCACTTTATGAACATGTTGGTTGATTTGCATATGCTTATATGATCTTGAATCGGCTTGACATGTAAGGTATATTTTATCCTCTAAAATATGTAGGAATACTATATTCGACATGTTGATGGAGTTCCAATAAGCTCTGAAGCTGAGAGAGAACGTGTCATGCAGTGTCTAGAAGCAGCCATTGAAAGGCGAGCCTCCGAGGTATGCTGTCTAGCGATAAGTTGGATTTCAAGTTTATATTAGACTAGTGGAGCTACACTTATCCATTCAACAATGCTTTTTTTTTTTTTTTTAAAAAGAAATTTTATTACAAAGAAATATGGACCCTAAGTACATCTTTTAGGGCCTTTTTTTTTTTTAAATTTTATTACAAGGAAATATGGACCCTCTGTACAGCTGTTAGGTCATCCTGATATTCTATGTAGGAGAATTATTAGCGAACTGTTTTGTGCAAGAAAAGATGGAAAACGGAGAAGAAGTTGTATGCGTCTTTGTCATGGTTAAAAAACTTGGGGCGGCTAACCACATAGACATATGTGCCTCACTGCCTTGGAAGTTAGTATTTGCTTATATTTGTCCACATAAACATATGTGCTTCACTGCCTTGGAAGTTTGTATTTGCTTAGATTTGTTGTTGTTGTTGATCTCAAAAGCAAGGTTTAGGCGGTAATCGGTGACTGTGAATGATGATTATGGTCTAAATACATGTTTGTTTCAGGGATTGGAATTAGAATTGCGGGCAGAGGATAGGCATGGACTTCTATCAGATGTTACGAGAATATTCAGGGAAAACAGTCTGTGCATCAGACGTGCAGAAATATCAACAAAAGGTGGCAAAGTTAGAGATATCTTCTATGTCACAGATGTGACAGGTAACCCAGTTGATCCTAAGATGGTCGACTCGATTCACAGACAGATTGGCACAGGTATTTTGCATGTCAAATGGAACTCAAGTTCTTCGGCAAAGCCACTGAGAGAGAACACATTTAGCTCCCTTTTCGGGAGTTTCTTCAAAGCTCGAAATAGGTTGATCAAATCTTACTCTTGAAATTGTGCATACATGTAGATGCTAAAATGGTGCTTTGCATATTATGTCTAGGGGAAGAAATACCACAAGGTTTGTGAATATGATATGTACATATCACTATGCTCTCTGATACACAGATAAGTAGGGAAAACGTAACATGTAGATATATCGTCTCTTATACTCCCATATAAGTAGGGAAAAGGAGTCACGACTCTATACTGTAAATACAAGGATCAAGTACAAAATAGTGTTTTATATAATGTGGAAGTACTGTAAAACCATGGGGTTTCTGATAGTGAAGAACTTGAACAGGTACTGGAACTTCATGCTCAGACGTAAATAAATATATATTACACGTTAAATGCCAGTTTATGTCCTGGTAAGGGTATGTGAACAGGTAACAGTCTTGTGAGCATAAGTCTGCATGTCAAATCCTTTTTTAATGGTCTTTTATATTTTGGAGTACACTGGGAATTTCCGCTACAATTTTTAAGCCTGTGTTTCTCCTCAATCCATACCGGTAATGTTTAATTTTGAGGTAGGTGTGATTGTGAAGTCTTGTAAGGGCTTTTGTAAACTTACGGTATCTGTAAGAATCAAAGAGAGGGGAAAGATAAGTCTTTTTGCTCATGTCCTCCTGATGGGCTATATTCTAGTAAAAATAAAAGTTGTGAGGATAACAAAAATGTCTTTCAATCTTATTATTTAGTCACTAATAAGAGTGCTTGTTGGGTGAAAGCATCTTATGGGGGCAAAAACCCATATTGAGACGAGGTAAAAGTGGGGTCAAACTTCGTCCCTTTTTTACTAAATTTAAAAGAATATAATATATGTATAAGAAAAAGGAAAGTGCTTTATTAAAATTTGAATATCAAGTGGCAAAATTATTTGTAAAAAAATTGCTCTAACGCTATGACACCAATTTCCCCTCGAAATTTTCACCTACATGGATACACATTATATTTTGTATGTGAAAATAGCGTTTTTCCCCTATGATTTTCCCCTTTTGACATTTTTCTCCACATCAATGCTTGTTTAATTCTTATTATAATGAGAAATTATAATTAAGTGATGAGTAGTGGAAATTTAATGAATTTTGAAATGTGTGGTTATGATTGAATAGTTATCAAATCATAGATCAAATTAATGTTGGGTGAAATTATAATAATGTTATAATGAGAAATTATAACTAAGTGGCGAGTAGTTGAAATAATTTTCAAATGTGTGTTTAATAGTTATCAAATCAGAGATTAAATTAATGTTTGGTCGAATTGTAATGTTAGATATATGATGAAAATTAAACAAGCATTGAAATTGCTCTAAAATTTATAAGAAAAGCACTCTGTTAATTACTTTTATTATAAATCCTTTGTATTGACTTGACACGTTGACGTTGTATACGGGGCAAATAGATACATACTGAAAACTTTCCCGCCTCCAAAGAAATGAGTCCTTCTGGAGCAATTCTAAAGGGACATTTAAAATTGAAATTAATAGGTGACATTTCATGTGACACACATTTATTGAGTTATGATCACATGTCTACTTTTTTATTATCCCGTATATGTGTGTTATATATACAATGTCACTTATTGATGTCTCATTCCCATGTCTCTTTAGAATTTTTGGCCCTTGTGTGTTAGGAAAACATGTTTCTTTAACGAACCATTTTTGTCTTTTGTGAAAATCTAATATTGGCATTTTCATTGCTTTACTGCAAGGAAGGAGAGTGACCGGGACATATGAAGAATTTTGGGTAAATACTCTGGATTTGTCATTTGTTTCAATTTCACAATATGAGTCGACATTGTGAAAGTATTAGTGCCAGATTTAATGTTAGTTTATTTGATGTCGACGTATATATATTTGTTTAAATACTCACTAAATAACCACTTCATAATATTTTAAAGCAACCCCAATACGTGGAGACAGCCTCGATAATTGATACATTAATAGGGAGTCAGTTACTTTTCTTTCACCAGTTCATTTAAAACATAGGGTTATCAAATGATGTTGTAATGTGTTATTCACTAGGCGCTAGAAAATTTTCATATTTTAAAGTTAAAAAGACGTGACCTCTCTAATAGGTACCGTCCGTACTATAGCATTGAATTGAATAATAAATTAATCAAAGAAGTCAAGTATGCATATATTTAATTCCATTTATTATTTGATGTCAATTGTCAGGTATGTTTTACGGCTAAATTGGTGTTCAGCCTTCTTTGCGACATTTGTTCGCCTCAGAATGATAATGGTTGTGGTTCATGCACGTACGTCCCGCGTGAACAAGTTGATTTTGCCCCACTCCATTGCGAGATCTGCCTTTACAAATTCATGTTCCTTCTCTTTTTGTGAATGAAAGTCAATTTAGCTATGAGGTGTTCATTTGGAAATGAAATTAATGTTTTCTTTTCCCTAAAGAAAAAAAAATAATCCACAGATTCGTGCGCCATACTAACAAATTTGAGTTGTGCTATTTAAATATAAGTATATAAAAAAATTCTAACAAAATAAACACAGCACAATCTTATTTTTCAACAGATCACATCGCTGATCTATCAACACTAATCATATAAGACATATGCCAATTTTGTCACTTTTTTTGTTGATTCTTTTGTCCAACTAGAATTATTCAAATTTACATCCAATCACCAAAGTTGAATTTCATAATTTCATGACCAAACATTCGTCCGCCATTACTTGGTAGGAGTGAAAGAATGAGACGTTCGACGAAGGAGTTAGCTAGCGTTGTGAGTCGAGCTCTGATTGCTGCGTCGAACCAAGCGGTTCCTAGTCGAACATGGCTTCCCTTACTGGAGCAAACCCTACACAGGTTGGGTTGCCGGGAGTCGCTGAGTCCAGCAGTGGTTTCCCGAGTCATCGATCCATTTCTCCTTAACCATCATTCTCTCGCTCTTGGCTTCTTCAACTGGGCATCCCAGCAGCCGGGATTCTGTCACACTTCAACTACCTACCAAGCCATCTTCAAATCCCTCGCGTTTTCCCGCCAATACAATGCAATTGAGAAGTTATTCAAGCAAGCTAAGGCGAATAAGGTTCAACTTTCTGCTGATGTTTATGGTTCCGCAATTGGTTCTTTGATCAGTGGAAAGAAATACCGTTTGGCATTCTTGGTCTTCAATGAGGTTAGTTCGCTAATTTCCGAGATTGGACTCAAAATTTGTAATTCCCTTCTTTCCGCTTTGTCCTCCGATGGGAATATAAAATGTGCCCATAAGGTATTTGACGAAATGATTACTAGAGGTGTTAGATTGACTACACTTGGCTTTGGGTTGTTCATATGGAGGTTCTGCCAAACTAATGAACTGAATGGAACCTTAAGTTTGTTGGACCAAGTTAGAAAGGTTGATTTTTCCGGAATTAATGGGTCTGTTATTGCAGTTTTGTTGGCACATGGGTTGTGTTCCGAAGGTCGGGTAAGTGATGCGATCTATGTGCTTGAGGAGTTGAGAAAAAGAGAGTGTAAGCCTGATTTTATGGCATATAGAATCGTTGCAGAGAAAATGCGCACGATGAGAAGGGTGATTGATGTGGATATGGTGTTAAAGAAGAAGAGAAAGCTGGGGGTAGCACCAAGAGCCAATGATTATGGGGAGTTTATTTTGGAGTTGATTTCGGAGAGGCTGATAAGTGAAGCAAAAGAATTGGGCCAAGTGATAGTTGCTGGGAATTTTCCAATAGAGGATGATGTTCTCAATGTATTGATAGGATCTGTATCTACGGTCGATCCTGTTAATGCTGTGTCATTTTTGAATTTCATGCTTGAGACCGGAAGATACCCAACGTTGCTTACTATGTCCAATTTGAGTGGTAATCTTTGTAAGTTTGGAAAAAATGATGAGTTAGTAGGAATTTTCCAAGCTTTGTCTGCCAAAGAATACTTCAAGGACCTGGATAGTTACAATATGATGGTTTCATTCTTGTGCAAGGCTGGAAGAGTGAAAGAAGCATATCAGGTTCTTCAGGAAATGAAAAAGAAAGGCTTGGGTCCTGATGTTTCTTCTTACAATTTTGTTTTGGAAGCTTGCTGCAGGGAAGATCTCATACGGCCAGCTAAACGGCTATGGGATGAGATGTTTTCAAATGGTTGTTCTGGAAATTTGAAGAGTTACAACATACTAATCCAAAGATTATCAAAAATAGGCCAGGTTGAAGATGCCCACCTTCTGTTTTGCCGTATGAATGAGAAGGGGGTGGAACCTGATGCGATGACATACATATCCCTCCTTGAAGGCTACTGCCAGGCAAAAAATCTTGAAATGGCTCTCAAAGTCTTCAATCAGTCTATTGAACAGGATGTAATGCTTGCTAACACCATATTGGGCACATTTACCCTGTGCCTATGTAAAGAAGGTACTTATTTAACCCATATTCTCCCAATATTCACATTGTTGGTGTATTTCCTTCTGCATTGCACTTTTGCACGTTCATTCTTCTCTTTTTTGAAGGTTCAACTAACGTGTGTGATACTTGCAGGGTTTTCTGTTGCTGCATCCAAGCTACTACGTGATCGAATGTCTAATATGGGATGTATAGAGTCCCATATAACTTTGCTGAAATATTTGGCCAACTCTGGGGAGCTTCCATTAGCGGTTGAACACATAAAGTGGGCTGCAGATAAATCACATGTACTGTTGGATGCCATTCAGAATGAATTATCAGTGGCGCCTTCATCTCTGTCAAAGCAAGATGCAATGCTGCAGCTGTTTCAGAAAGTGGCGCAAAAAGTTCTGTGAAACTAACTTATCAGATGACTGAACACTTGTTAAGCTTGCATCTCGGCTGTATCCTGAACACTCTGATATCGTCCTTAGTTCCAGAAATGCCTTCTGTTTTCAGGGGCCACAGAAGTTACTGGAATGGACTTACAATACGTTTTTATGTTTCTTCATCAAGGTTGTACTAGAATGCTCAAGTTAATTATGTGTTACAGCACAAAGCTAGTACTGAACCATCTAGTCCTTTTTGTGGTGCTGAGAGTGGTTTGGGTGGTGGGAAGGGGGTTGATTCATTCTCCTTTTGGAGTTTGGATTTAGCATCCTAACGTTCTGTTATTTTCAGGAGTCTACCAGATGAGATCAAATCGATCCATATTTTAAGCAACTCAAGGTATGTACCAATGTACAATGACATTTTCATCTTATTTTGCACCTTTTTGGAATGCTGATCCTTGAAAAGTTGAAGTGCGTTGCCTTTGTTGGTACACTCAATACCTTTTAACTATATTCTTCTTCCGTCTCTTTGTTTTCCTTTATTCTCTTTCAGGTTTTTGGTTTTTGACTGGGCTTGCCACCTTGAATTTAGACGAAATCTTGTTCTCTGTTGATTTGGGAGATCGGGGAGTCACATAAATTTAATCATAGATGTCCTGGTTAGAGCATATTCAACGCATTATACGGATTGCACTCTGCTTGTCGTTAGGCCGTTGTTTGGTGCTTATCTTTTTCAGATTATTACTCTTCACCTATACTCTCACTCCAACGCCCTCCCCTTTAAAAACAAATAAATAATTGTATTTCACACTTCTCCCTAACCTTTCCTTACATTTCTACCACATTTTCAATAATTATACTTTTCACAAAACCGCTTCTCGGAAAATGAAATTCACAAATCACACAGGCCCTCTATTGAAAGGCTTTATGTTGACAAGGCATTGATGTATAATAAACAGATATCCTTGTTCAGAATTAGTCTTCAGAGAGTTTTATCTACAACCTAATAATTATATTTAGGTAATTTATTTTAATTTTTGCTGAGTCGGCATATATCTAATGAAAGCTTCTACATCTAGGAGGATATCTAAACAATATCTACTTGTTCTCATGTCATGTAGCTTGATGAGTTCTGCTCAATTTACATTGGAGAAAAATTTCTCAAACGAAGTCTATGTTTGCTGATGTGGAGAAGATGCCCCTATACTCCTGCTTGGAGGATATTTGGCGCAGAAGATTGTGAAGCTTTTCATGTCCGTCAGTTTGCCCACGTAATAAATTTGTTTTCAAATTTCTACTCGCTGTACTTCACAGCTATTTGGTGTGCTGTAGTCTAGTGTAGTTCCTTTTTGTCGTTTGGATTTGTGGCCTTTGAGCAAATAAATGGCAGCAGCTCTTTTTACTGAGCAAGGAGGATTAGAGAGCTTCTAGATTGGAAAGTAAACAATCCACTCAATACATTCACGCCCTCAACCGTTTCTATTCTAGCTGACGAACTTCATTTCATTTCAATTCCGACTCCTGATTTTGGTTAATTTCAGATATGCAAGCTAGAGTCTTGCAGTTGCGCCACGAAACGATAGCTATTGGGTCCTGCTTGTCTGATTGACCACGCAGAGTGTCGCAGCCACCAATGCCTCTCTGGCAATTCTTCCATTGTTTGTAGGGCTACACTTAAAAATGAACTCCTGTATGAATGTCACCTTCACTCAAAGTTTTGCTCCAAACTTGGATTAATAGATTATTTACCGATCTTGGTGACAACATGCTGGGATTAAAAGAGTGACGGTAGTCCGTTTGCAATGCACGAGCATCGATTAAAATGTTTCTAAATTATAGTCAAACTAATATGAGGTTCCTGTTTCAGACAAAAGCGTGCAACCTTCATGGCTTCTCGTCCTGTTGAAAATGGAACAAAATAATACGCGTTTATCTTAAAACAGTAACCTCATAATGCTAACATAATCAGGACGAATTTAAAACACACACACACGCGCACACACACACACACAAGTTATTAATAAGAAAATATTATTAAAACATATAGATAAAAATGACGTACTAACTCCGATAACCCGTCTCGTCAATCAATATTGTCAAAAATTTGAATCAGGCGCACAAACTTGCCACGACACCACCACCAAGTGTAGGATGGACAACAGATCTCCGCAGAAAATAACAACAAACAGTTGTAAATTGTATTGTCATAAAACGATCACTGACGAGGAGAGATAAAAGCCGAGCCATAAGCCGGCCAATGAAACACAACAAAAGTATAACCTATGGCAGTTCGAATGTTGAAAAGAAACTCAGTTCTAGAATAGTAAGTCTCAACAGCAACAAAACCATTTGGGACTGAGGCCTAAGACATTCTTTGAGCTGCCTCCTTGGCAAGTATCTTTTCTTTTGCTTTGGCCTTCGCCTGGGATTTTGAACCCATAATTCCACCGCCCCATTTTTTCCTAGTCTCCTCGTATTTGTCGTTGAAGTTTGCCTACAATTAACAGCACAAGTATTGTCACTTGATTTGCCCATCAAAGTTATATGTATGTCCTAAAACTAACCCAAAAATGGATTTATAGAACATGCATAAAATCTGTACCTTGATAGCCTCCAAAATCCTGCTGAACTCCAATTTGTCTTCATTCCTTACAGAGGTCAAGCACAACGCAGATGCTGTTTTCTTATGGACAATCTGCAACGTCAATTTTACATGAACTCAAGCTCCAAAGTAATTATCACAAGGAGATCATGTTTGACCAAGAGAAAAACCACTTACAGTCCCCAATCTTGCCTTTCCCTTAACAATGCAATAAGGGATTTCCATCTTCCTGCACAGTGCTGGGAGCCACACAACCAACTCAATTGGGTCCACATCATGAGCAATTACCACCAGTTGTGCTTTATTCTGCAGCAAATAATTGATTAGACAAGTTATCAGGCGCAAACCCTAAAGGAATGACTTGTATGTAAACATATATAGATGATTACCTGCTCAATTAGGTAAGTGATATGGTTGAGACCATACTTTACCACAATAGGCTTCTTAACTTCAGGAGCTTTGCCCTCTGCCTCAGCCTGAGCTCTCTTCAAAAGGCGCTCTTTCTTTTGAGCTCTGTCCTCAGGCCTGTACTTGAGAAGCATCTTAAACAGATTTGTTGCTGCACAATCACAAGAAATGCAATCAGTGTCAAAAACATCTCCAAACGATTGAACAAAAAATAAACAAATAAAGGATAGAAGTTGGATAATAACAAACTGAAACATAATAATTGATACTTGAATGACCATAAACATAACACAGTTGGATAACTGTTAAGAGGTGTCCATATTGTAAACCATATATCAGTTTATTAAAAAAATAAAAATAAAAAAAATTAAAAAAAGAATCAGGTAATCAACAGAGTTCACATAATAGGGTTTGTCCCATTTCAGCAGTACCAAAAACAATTCACTCAGAACTGTCTTCATAAAATTAACAAGAAAGAAAAAATTATTGGAAACTTTTTACTAAGCACTGAACATGCACACGGAAAAGCATTACCACCGGAGGAACCTATCTCAGATTCAGACGTAACACTATTACAAATAACATAAATTTTCAAATAATGACTAATTTCTAATAGACGATGATACAGTTACAGAAGCAGAGCATATATAGGACTTAATCCAAAAATAAGAGAATATGACAGTCGCAAGCAACTATAGAGCAGACAAAAGCTATAATGTGCAGATTAATCATTAGAAAGGAAAAGTAGAGAATGTATGCACATTAATCTTAATTTTTATCATAAAATAGATACATAAAAATACATGTCCAGCAAGCCATGAGTAATAAAAATGGGAATTAATAGCAACAAATGGGAAACGAAGTAAAAGACAGAGAAATGTAATTACAAATATATAACAGGGTAAAAAGGAATAAAAACGGACCAAGGTTCTTATCCAAGGTTTTGGAGAACTGGTTAATTGCCGGAGGAACCTTGAGGCGCTGCTTCAATATCATCTTTTTCCTTTGGATTCGAACAACTTTCGGCCATTTCACGAAACGGTGAAGATCCTTCTTCGGCGGCAAAGCTCCACCAATTCCAAACTGCTTAGGTCGCTTCTCGAACAGCGGATTCACAACCTTATCCACTTTCTTCTTCGCTGGAAGCTTCGCACCCTTCTTTGGAGCCTACAATTATCATTTTTCATATAAAAACCATCGGAGTGAAAAGATCAAATAGCACGCAAATTTGAGATAGCAATAGTCAAAAGAAAGTGTAGATTGCTTACCATCCCTCAGATTTGTGAACCTAGAATTTGAGAGGCACAAGATCCGTTCTACTCTACCCCGCGGACAGACCCTCCCCTGCAATTAGGGCTTATCATACAACGGCCCTTTTTATAGGGTGGTAAATTTCAGAAAAGGTCCCGGACGTTTCAAAAATCCACACAAACAGATGATTTCCATCAATTTCACAGAGGGTTAATTACACAAAAAGTCCCCAATTTTTGAATTAAGAATCGTCTAGATCTCTAATCCTTTTCCACTTTTTTGCGATCCAAACTTTTCATAAATACACACGATAAATCATTTTTGTCACTATTCTTTTAGTTTTTTAACAAACTAGCTGTTATACCCCTTATAAGAGCTTGTTTGAAGCTCTTTCCTTTTGCAATTTATTAAGGAAATTTATGATGAGTGAAAATGAGTGGTGAAGATTTAATTGAAGTTTAAAATGTGTGGTGATTATTGAGTAGTTGTCAAATCAACAGTCAAACTATAGTAGGCGAATTTATAAAGGGAAAAAATAAAGAAGTTCAAACAACTCTAAGTTTTTAATTTTTTAAAAAGAAGTAAATAATTATTGTTAAAAAAAAGAAAAAGAGAAAACCCAAACCCACCCCACCCCCAATTGACCGCTGGGCAGCCAGAATACTGCCGTTTCCGACAGATAAAAGAAGAGTGAATCCCTCCCCAGTATGCTCCCAAAAATGGCAGCATTTTTGCTACCATTTTCGACAGCAAATGAGGCATATTCACCCATCCCTTTTGGCTGCCGTTATTAGAAATGGCTGCTAACGTAAAGGGGGAATCTCTCCCCATTAGCAGTGCTTCCATTTTCAACAATAAATTGGGGGATTCACCCCCTCCTTTTGACTGTTGAAAACGCCTGTGGTTTTCGACGGCCATTCTTGGGAGGGAAGGGGAGGATTAAAATTATTTTTATACTTTTTTTTAATTAAAAAGTTAAGGATATAACAGTCATTTTATTGAAAATTTAAAGGAATGGTGACAAAAAACACTTATCGTGCGTATTTATGAAAAATTGGAGACCCAGAAGAGTGAAAAAAATATTAGGAACTCAGCCAATTGTTAACTTAGAGGTTGAGGACCTTTTGTGAAATCAACCCTTTCACAAAAAGTACTTTTGTGAGGTCTCTGACCTTTCAAAAATCCACAGCAGATCTAGACTCTCTAGCCTTCACATTTCGTCTCTTTTTTTTCTTATACCTCTTTTTATTTACTTTCAATTAGAATAATAATGATATTCCCTCGGTCTCTTTCCTTTACATCACCTCATAATCCCAACCATGCATTGGAGCTGTTCTAAAGGCTAACCCCACTGCCTCTTTATCCCCGTTTCCTTTCTCTCCTCCCGAACGCACTTAATGTTTTAGAAGAAAAACTCTTTAATTATATATATATATATATATATGTATATATTTCCAAGTGTAAAAAATAAAAATTACGTCAATTTAAGTTAGGAATATTCCTTTATACATTAATTTGTTATTTGTATAAAAATAATAACTGCGGACAAACCGAGATTCGGAATTTAGCCAAGAGAACAGATGCTATTTTAAATTATTGTGACAAGGTTTTTTTTTTTTTTTTGAATTTGAGACAAAAAGTACATTATTTTCGCTTAAGAACTAAAATAAGATAAAAAAATTCACAAGGAGGCAATTTCTTGTCTTTCAGACGACCAAGACGGAAACTCTTTATTTTTCTTCTTTTCATCAAACGGCGAGTCCACCAGTTTACACTATGTCGGAGAACTTTGTTCGATGAAGAAGAAAAGTAGAATCTCAAAGCTCAAGGTTTTTACAAAGAGAAAACGAAACTGATCCTAAAATCAGAGAAAGAACGAATAAGAACAAAAGGAAGACCGGTGGAACATTCTAGTTCTAGCATTAACATTGTTTATTCCAATACAAATGGGAAACTCGTTTTCTATTGTCCAATTTCCGCAAGGGAAAATACATGGTTTTGGCACATAATACTTTCAAAAATTTGTCGGTGTATTTACTTCTGCATTGCACTTTTGCACATCCATTCTTCTCTTTTTTGAAGGTTCAACTAATGTTGTGAATTGTGATACTTGCAGGGTTTTCTTTTGCTGCATGACTGCGTCTAAGTTTCTACGTGACCGAATGCATAATATGGGAATTGGGGTGTAGAGAGTCCCATATAACTTTGTGATGCTGAGAGCATGTACCAATGTACGATGTTGTTTTCATCTTATTTCGCACCTTTTTGGATTACTAATCTTTGTAAAGTTGAAGTGTGTCTCCTTTGTTGGTAACAATAAACAGATATTCTTGTTCAGAGTTAGTCTTCAAGGAGTTCTATCTACGGGCTAATAATTATTTCTAGGTAATTTATTTTAATGTTTAGTAATACACCCATATTTATATTTATCTGCATAAGAAATCTAATTTTTGCTGAGTCAGCATATATATATATATATAATGAAACTTCTACATCTAGGAGGATATATAAACAATGTCTAGTTGTTCTTATGTCATGTCGCTTGACGAGTTCTGGTAAACTTGCATTGGGGAAAGATTTCTCAGACGAATGCAGAACTTTCTAAACATTTCAATTTTCACATCATACACTGATGATTGTGAAGCTCTTCAGGTCCCTCAGTTTGCCCTGGTTTCCAGGTAATAAATTTGTTTTCAAATTTCTACAGATTGCTGTACTTTAGAGCTCTATGCTGTTTCTTGTGGTATCCTGTAAGTGGGAGGGGGAGGTAATTTGTGACCTGTTTAGTTACCTACTGTGAGCAAATAACTGGTAGTAGCTCTGTTTACGGAGCAAGAAGGATTAAGAGAGCTTCTACATCGGAAGTACAAAAATACCAGTAAAACAATGCTGGTTACCGGTGCCAACTTATAAGTGGTCGATTGGATGACAACTATCCTCTTTCATCAACTCAATACATTTACGCATTCCATCCTTCTCTGTTACTAACTTCTAACTAATAACATGAGTTACCGACTTCATCTTATTTCAATTCCAACTCCTTAATTTGATTGTTTCTGGGATTCAAGCTATGACCGGTTAATGCCCATGTCCTGCGTTAACGCCACGATAGTTTTTCTGTCGGTGGGTCCTGGTTGTATGCATTGACAACAGAAAGGAGTCATCGACCGTAACAGTAGACTTAGATAACTTGAAAAGAATGTCCATCAATGTTCCCTTTAGTCAAATTTTTTACCTATCTTGATGGTAACATGACATTTGCAAGTTGCAGGGCTTAAAATAGTGATGGTAGTCCGTTTGCCATGGATTGAAATAGTTCTGGATAGCTTCGCTCCATCTTCACATTAAGGAGGAACCCAATTTCCATGACAACACAAGTGGACATTGCAGAACATAAATCTCCACCCAAAAGAATAAACAAACATAAATATTGGAGAAAGAGTAATAGATTGTGTTATAACACATTCAAGGACAGAGATATGAAGATGCAGCCATAACCTGGCCAATGAAACATAACGAAAGTAACCTACAGCAGTTTGAATGTTGAAAAGAATATCAAAATACTTGAATTAAAAGTCTCAACAGCAACAAAATCATATGGGACTAAACCCTTGTTTACTAAACGATCAAGACATTCTTTGAGCTGCCTCCTTCGCAAGTATCTTTTCCTTTGCCTTCGCCTTAGCCTGGGATTTTGAACCCATAATCCCACCTCCCCATTTCTTTCTAGTCTCCTCATATTTATCGTTGAAGTTTGCCTACAATTAACAGCACAAGTATTGTCACTTTATTTGCCCATCAAATAAAACTAACACCAAAATGGATTCATAGAACATGCATAAATGCTCTACCTTAATAGCCTCCAAAATCCTGCTGAACTCCAATTTGTCTTCGTTCCTTACCGAGGTCAAGCACAAGGCAGATGCCGTTTTCTTATGGACGATCTACAAAGTCAATTTTACATGAACTCAAATTCCAAAGTAATTGTTACAAGGACGTTATGTTTGACCAAGAGAAAATCCACTTACCGTTCCCAATCTTGCCTTTCCCTTAACAATGCAATAAGGGATTTCCATCTTCCTGCACAATGCTGGGAGCCACACAACCAACTCAATTGGGTCCACATCATGAGCAATTACCACCAGTTGTGCTTTATTCTGCAACAAATAATTGATTAGACAAGTTATCAGAGGCAAATCCTGAAGGAACGACTCGTGTGTAAACATATATAGATGATTTACCTGCTCAATTAGGTAAGTGATATGGTTGAGACCATACTTCACAATGATAGGCTTCTTAACTTCAGGAGCTTTTCCCTCTGCCTCAGCCTGAGCTCTCTTCAAAAGGCGCTCTTTCTTTTGAGCTCTGTCCTCAGGCCTGTACTTGAGGAGCATCTTAAACAGATTTGTTGCTGTACAATCATAAGAAATCCAATCAGTACCAAAAACATCTCCAAACGATTAAAAAAATTATAAATAAAGGATAGAAGCTGGATAATTAATAACAAATAAAACATAATAATTGACACTGATACTTGAATGACCACCTACGTTACACGGTTGGATAACTTTTAAGAGGCGTCCATATTGTAAACCATATATCAGCAAAGAAATCAAGTAATCAACAGAGTTCACAAAATATGGTTTGTCCTATTTCAGTATTTCCAAAAACAATTCACTCAGGACTGCTTTAACAAATTTAACAAGAAAGATAAAATTATCGGAACTTTTTACTAAGCACTGAACATGCACACAAAAACAATAAGCACCACCACGGGAGTCGGGAGGAACCTATCTCAGATTCAGACGTAACACAAATTTTCAATTAGACAATGATTATGTTCAAATAGGCGATGATACAATTATAGAAGCAGAGCATAAATATGACTTAATTCAAAAGGAAGATAATATGAAAGGGGCACACAAACCTAAAGCAGACAAGCTATAATATGCAGATTAATCATTAGAAAGAAAAAGGAGAAAATGTATGAATAATACTCTTTCATCATAAAATAAACACATAAAAACACATATCCAGCAGGCCATGAGCAATAAAAATGGGAATTATTAGCAACAAATGGGAAACCAACTAAAAGACAGAAAAACGATATTACAATTATAAGAGGGTAGAAAAGAATAATAACCGACCGAGGTTCTTATCCAACGTTTTGGAGAACTGGTTAATTGCCGGAGGAACCTTGAGGCGTTGCTTCAATATCATCTTTTTCCTTTGGATTCGAACGACCTTCGGCCATTTCACGAAACGGTGAAGATCCTTCTTCGGCGGCAGAGCTCCACCAATGCCAAACTGCTTCGGGCGCTTCTCGAACAGCGGATTCACAACCTTATCCGCTTTCTTCTTCGCTGGAAGCTTCGCACCCTTCTTTGGAGCCTACAATAAAAAAACCATCGGAGTGAAAAGATCAAATAGCAAGCAAATTTGAGATAGAAGGAATCCAAAAAAAAATGTAGATCGCATACCATTTCTTAGAAGATTTGTGAAGCTGGAATTTGGGAGGCGCAGTCGAAGACCCTAAGTCCTGCTCTGCCCGGCGGACAGCTTCTCCACACACTGCAATTAGGGCTTATAATACGGGGGATCATTTTATATGGGGCAAATTTGAAGAAAGATCCCTAATGTTATAAAAATTCACACAATTGGCCCGTTTAGATGATTTTCATGATCCTCTGTCATTATCATAGCATAAGTAAAGAAATGAAGCAAAACACACTAAGTGTTTGGCAACTTTAACAGATTATAATTTAGATTATAATCTTCCACATGATATTATTTTATTGATTTCATTTTTTTCAAAAATTCAAAAAATAAAAGTCAAGCCGCAATTGTTTACTTTTTACAAAAACAACTAATAAAATAATGTCACTAGATTATAATCTCATACAGTTGTCAAACATTTTGACAGTGTTTTATTATGTATTTTCTGCAGTCTATATCTTAAATCGACTGTACATTACATTTCTAAAGCCCCTGAGACTCAAAGCACAAATTGATTCTTTTTTGCATTGTAAGAGTTTAAAAATACACCCTTAAAGTTGGATTTCTTGAGTATAAATAAATTTTAAAAGACTAACAAAGAAGGGGGTTACATGTGCACTTAATGCCACATACATGACACAAATATTTAAGGAAAAGTGATTTCTATCATGACATCTATTATGTTTGCATTTGGGCTTCTTTTTTATTTGATTGAATACTATAAGGGTAAAATTGTTATTTTATTAGGATCTAAGGGTAAAATGGATGGAAACCACCCAATATGACCATTTTGTTAATTTTCAAAAGATTAGGGACTCGGATGCTGAAAAAGGTTAGGGACGAATTTGACAGATTTGCCGCAATTTGTATAAGTTATGGATCTTTTGCGAAATTTACACTTTTTATAAGTGTAGATTGCATTAACGGCCCGAACTTTTACATTCATTTACAATTAGCTACCATTTAAGGGGATGTCTCTAATGTGAAATATGATGAATTTTTTAAGACTTGTGAATTTCATGAATTTTAATAGAATTCAACATAATGTTCATATTCTAGTGGAATTCTATGTTACAAGCAACCTCTTTTTTTTTTTTTTTTTTGACATGTTCCATGTGAACTTGAGATAGAACTTATAAAAATAAAAAAATTACAGAACTTCTTGCTTTATCATCATCAACAAATAAAAAAGAAGTAAGAATATTCCAAGTATCATTAAACAATAACCTTGTCTTAAAGAGAAAAGAAGGATTTCTTTTTTATTTTATTTTATTTATTCTTTTTTTTCCTTAGAGGGGCACAAGGGGAATATGGTTGGGAAGCAGAAGAATTGGAATTTCAAGGGCTCATGTTGATTTGTTGAAAAAAAATTTATGCATGTTTATAGTTTTCAAATCCACCAAAAGTCATTGAATTCCTCAAATAATAGGAATCCATAGAAATCAATGAATTTTTTAGGGTGACAGAATTTTATGGAATCTACATAAACATGACTTGAGGACCATAAATTTCAATAGACTCCTCATAATCTAATTTGAGCATTACATGAAATTTAAACAATTACATGAAACTTTAATTTTTTTTTTTTTTAAAGTAAAAACTCAATTCTCATTCATCATCGTGGAGTTGGTTACATCATGGGAGAGGGCATTAACAAGCCAAGTTGGAGCCTCCCTAAAAACGTTAGAGCTAACAATTGTAATAGCTCGTCTAGCTAAAGTATGTGTAATACAATTAGCTATGTGAAACTTTAATTTTAAAATTTTATCATTATGCATAATATATGTCACTTTTTGTGTATCACTTTTTTGTGTTCTTATTATTTTAATATGATGGGATTTTGAAATTTAATTTTAACTTATAATAGTATTGTGTTTAAACTACTACCTAATAATTCAATAACATTTTAATGATATATATGGGGAAAATTATCGATAGGTGTACCGAGTTGTCCAATCAAGAATAAGCACATTTTGGGCTTAAATTATATAATAAATGGGGCCTCTAAATGCACACGCTGATTCTCGCTTGGCCAAGAGCACGTTGAGTATTGGAATTTTTGTCTTTGGATGAGAGTGCAAATGAATTCACATGATTAAAGGTTAGGGATAAAAATGTAAATGAGTGCAAAGATGAGACCTTGGGTACAATTTAGCCTTTTTATAAAGGGATTTTCTTTTTAAATTTTATTTCATAAACAACTGATTTGTTTTTCTTTTCTTCCCCTTCCTTTTCCCGCCCGAAAAAAGATATTTTCTTCTCTATTGAAAAATGAAAAGGAAAAAACGACTACCTTGGTCTCAAAAAAAATATAATTATATTAACACTACATATTTTACTAACCACACCACAAATTAATTATATTAAAAGTCCTTAATTTTTAATATTTTAATATTTAAGTTCATAATTTTTTTATCGCACTTTTCATCTTCAATTTTTGATCAGTTAGCACATTTTATATTTTAGACATAAACTTTCTTTCAAAAAATATATTAAGATAGTGTAAAAATTTTATTTGCTCTTTGCATTTTTAAATAAGAAAAAAATAAAAAATAAATAAAGCAAAAATTCAACAACTTATTTCTTTATTTAAAAGGAGGCTAATATAATTTTTCAAAAAAAAAAAAATCATCAATATGAGAATAACTGAAAAATGATGATAAAAGTATAAAACAAAAATATTTGAAATGTAAATTACAACAATGCTTATATATATATTAAAGACTATCATTTCAATTAAATTGTGATGTAGATATAAAAATGTATACTATGAATATAATTAGCCCAAAAAAGAACCTTTTTTTTCTTTTTCCTGTCACATAAATTAAAAAAAAAAACACTTAGTACTATTGAAAAAGTATAAAATCGTTTCTCTAATATACGTTTTCATTTATTAGTTAGTACTTCACATTAATAATTCTATTTTATTAATAATAATATATATTAAATATGAGTATATAATAAAATTAATATTTCAACTATTTTTTAAAAATAAAAGTAACGTATATTTTGGAACGGATGAAAAATAATACGTAACTATCTTTATAGAACGGAGATATTATATATTGTTCCATAAAAAACTTATAGAACAAAATGTATTTCAGTAAGATATATGCTTGTTCTATTGGTAAAAGGCACCTTTTTGCTGGATTATTTGGCTCAAATTCATGTCACCATCTTTGCTCCTATGATCCACAATATTAGACTAAAAGAAAATATATTTCAATAAAATGTTGACTCTCCAGCCTCCGTATTGGTTCACATGGTGCGCAAACAAAAGAAATATGTACGTGCGTAATTTGCATTGTCTCCCTTCGAGATAATAATCACTAATATTTTCTTCCTTACGTGCATATGTTTGCACACTAATTTTTTCTTCTACTTTCTCTTATTTTTCAAATTATTTGATTAAACCAATTACACTCACATATCTTATGGAACCCACATGTACTATATTCCATCATTCAACTCGTCTCTTTCATTTAACATAAAAATTCATTTTTTTGAGTTTACATTGGAAGAAGTTAGAGATTGCAAGATTGGTAGGAACGGGCTGGGGAATGTCTGGATAACCTTTTTAGAAATTTGATCCATCTCATAAGAGCACAATTAATGTAGATGAGACCCACATTTGAGTTCCCCCTCATAGACTCAAATAATGTAGCAAAATTCAGGTGCAAAATCCTATTTTGGAGGTGAAAATAGGTAAATGGGGGCTAAATTAAGCCACTGAGCTTGTCTCACAACTTATTTAATCTAATTAAATTATGGTGTTTGTCCAATTCATCTTCCCCTTAGTTTTTCCCCCTACATATTATTTGAAAATATGTTTTTTCCACCTGATTTTTTCCCCTTAACTTTTTTCTCCCTATATTAATCTTGCTTTAAGGAGTTATTGAGAGGTAGGATTGGGGCTGAGACGACCAAATGTCATCTATTTATTACTCTTTCTTCTAAATATAAAGTTTTGCTTCTAATTTGAAGAGTTAATTTTTGGTCTTTTACCAAACTAACCTCACTTAATATAGATATATATATATATATTATATACATTACGAGAGGATTGTAAGAGAGGTGAATCAAACCCTTTGACCAAGAGTATAAACAATTAATACGGATGCCATTAAACTACAAAGGTCTTGGCTTACTTAAGATATGTTTAGTAATAATAACTATTGCTTTCTTTAAATACGGGTCTACTCGACAAATTATTTATAAAGTGTGCTTTTCTAATAACTTTTCTTAAAGGTGGTTATATTGACACTACATCTTTTACTAACCATACCACATTTTAGTTATACTCATAATCCGTTATGTTTTTATTTAAACTTCAATCATTAACTTATTTTTTTCATATTTATATTTTTAACATCTTAGTTTCATGAACTTTTGTATTGAATGATTTTTTGATTCTAAAAATTTCATTATGGAAATTGCTTAACAATTTAAAATAAACAATAATGTAATATCTAATTATAAACAACTACGTATTTTCATGTGATTTTAAGGTATACAAATCAAAACTTTTTAAAATATATTTGATCATTAAGAACATAAGAAGATAGTTAAATAAATATTCTAGAAAAAATATATTAGAAACTGTTAGGGGTTTAAATACTATACGAAACAAAGATTGGGGTGTTCACATTAATAAAAATGTGGTGTAATTAGTAAAATGAGTTGTATATATATAATTAGCTTTTTCTTAATCTATATCCTAAAATACTATAAAAGCCTTATTACAATGTACAACTTTCTTTGCTTATTGTACAATTAAAATTCTAATTTTGCAAGATGTCAGCTATTCCTATTGTCACTACTGTAATTGTTTCCTTTTTATTTTATTTTCCCTTGTTTTGACGTGAAAACTTCTTTGGCCTGAACTTTTTCTACGATTCTCTTTTTTCCCTTTTTAGATTTCCTTCTTCCCTTTTCAAAGAAATTCATTTAGGTTTTCTCTCTAAGAAATCAGACAACGAAGACGTGTCCTTTGTTGTTTCTTTCAGTAAAAGTCCCTCAGTCAGGCTAGGTACAATGAATATTTGCTTTCTTTTTCTCGATTCCTTTTGTCTATTCTGGGTATCAATTTGTTCTTGACTAAGTACTGATATGCCTAAAAAGTTGACGTTTTACAGAGGATCTTTCCAGTAACGACAACTCCACTCAAGTTGGGAATACTTTGATGTGATTTTCATAAAAACAGTAGGTTGATTTTTTTTATTTATTTTTTCTAAAAATTTTCTTTCGATTTTGGAGTTTTGGAGCATTTGAAGCTCAAGTTTGCCCTTGTTTTCTAATTCCTAAGTCCTTTTTCTTTCCTTTTATTTTTGGGTGCTCTTTTTCATCCCAGGCTTTGAAGACTGGATTTCACTAAGTAAAGGAAAAATTTAGTTTTAAATTTCTATTATTAATATATATAATTTTTTTGTTAGGTAAATTTGTTTTTTAAAGTTAGTTAGGTAAAAATTTTTATGGTGGCTCACAAGTTTCAGTTTCAAGGCGTTTGATTTTTGTGTGTCCTTAATAATTCATGTAATGTAATTACATAATGCGATTGTGCTATTTGTTGCCTCCTATGCTCCAATTTGTTCCAAAGTGCTTGGTCAATAATTATAGTTTCTTTGATTAAACAATTGCTTCTATTGCTATTTGTTGCTGCTTGTCTTGTCATCAATTATTGATGTGAGATATTTTAAGTTCATTCTAAATTTCTAACTTGGTTGAATTGCTTGTTTTTTCTTGCTTTTCTTCTTTGTTTGAGTATATTTAAGATATAAATTCAAAGTGTGGCTTACCTTAGTGCATGTAGAAATTCCATTTTCAAAAAGCTTCAATTTTCATTCCAAACTACAGCAATCATCTTATTCTACCAAAACCTAAAATGCAAAAGCTTTCCGTAGCAAAATAAATTGACAAAAAAATTCTGACCTTTAAGTTATAGTTTTTTTGGGCATTTTCTTTGGAGAATAAGAAGAATTGGCGGGTTTTTGTTTTTCCTTGGAAATTCTTGCTTTTTTCCTGTGTGTGTTTTCTTTGTTTGACTTGTGCACTCACTTTGTTCCCAACCGTTGAAGATTTCTTTGTTATATTGAAGGGAAAAATATTGGTTATTTATTGCATATATTTTTATGTTGAACTGTTTTGTAAATTGAGCTACATAAAATTTGGCTAATGACGACGTAATTGAAACATATAATAGCTTCTAAGGTGTTAGATTTTTGCCCTTGATTATGTAATGAGGTTGTGTTATTTGTCAGTGCTTTTTTGAAATGACTATAGTTTCTTTGATTACATAGTAGAATTTGGTTTTTCTCTTTAATATTTGCATCTTGTGGGGTCTTCATTAATATAGTTAAAAGTTAATTGATAAAAGTTGAAAGGTTTTTTTTTTTTTTTTTTAAAATTAAGTTTTAACATGGGCTGCAGGAACATAGGTTGAGAAAACGACTACCTTTGATCGATTGTAGGCGTGTTAAATTAATGAAAAATATAGGTGGATTTTCTGATAATTCTATGAATTATTGAGAGAGTTGAAGAATGAACAAATGTTCTTAACTGAAAAGTGGCTAATTTATATAACAGAGAACTATGCACTTTCTTGTGTGAAACTTTATCTGCCTTTTCTATTAGATTTACACTTAGATCCTTTCAAGAGATCTAAGGATTTGTCATTGAACATATTGAGTTATCTTGTTTGCTAGTGGGAAATCAAGAGAAGGCAAATTATTTGTTATTGGAGGTCACACTACTTTCCTTTGAAGTTAAAAATTAGCAATATTTCTTGAAATTGGGGCACTAAAATATTTTAATGCCCATGTCTGCATGATTCTGGAGTGTCACAGGGACACCAAAAGGTTGAACGGTAAACATATTAGTGCATAATTTGAAGGTCATATTTCATTAACATGGAAAATATGCTCTCCAGACATCTGCTGGAATACCTTATGTATACTTGGTATCTCAAAATTATGTCAAAAGTGTTAGATGTTTATATATCAACATGATGTTAAAATATCATATCCCACATTAGAATGGAAAATAAGTTTTGACTACTTTATTAGTGTGTTTTGTAAAAACTTAATAAAAAGAAGTAAAGATACATTATGTTATAATCTAATTATTATATATATTTCCTTGGGCCTTTGGATCTTGTTGACCAAGAATATATATATTTTTTATTTTATTCTTATATATTTCGAATTTTTGGAAATTCTGGTTTCAGTTAATTCGGTTGATATCTAGAGTTGTCAATAAAACTCTATCCAGTCTGAAGGGTTGCGTCTGATTAACAAAATTCTATCGGACATTTTGAAGTCTATAAAAGGAAACCAATCCGACATAATCATCATCTGGTTTTTGAATAATTCCTTCCCTGTTCTCTCCATTCCCTTTGAGAGAAAATAAAACACTTAACATTCTCCAGAGCCTGAATTCGAAGTGCTCAATTTCTATGTAATAGATTGTTGAATCCTAGTAGCAAAAATGCTCGTTGAACTACAAGCACAGGGAGTAGAGGCGAAATTTTGCTATAAGACATAGTTTATCTAGCCTCAATTTATATTCAAGTTAGTGATTCTGTTTTGTTTTAATTTTTGTTCATTTCTTTAATTCTTTCTGTTGAAAGTAATCTTTGCATTCATTTATTCTTTCTAACAAAAGGCATCACTTTAACATTCTTTGTAGTAGCAATTTGCCCTAAGTGAACATATCTAATTGCCAGTGTAATAATAATTTAATAAAGAGCAAGTGTTAATTGAATAAATGTGTGACTATTTTCAAAAAGAAAAAAAGTGTGATTGATTAAAGAGTAAAGAAGGTAAATAAGTAAACATTGTATTAATGTAGTCCAGAAGCGCTCGACAATATGCATATATGAGAGTGTTGATATTTTTTACATTGATATATGTTTAGATAGATATATATATATATATATATTGATGGACGATTGATTCCTTTTATGCTGTCCTTTAGAGGATAATTAACCAATGAGACAAAAAATAAATTATTTTCACCTGCTTAAGCTCTGTTGCAAACTATTTTAGTTGACTAAAATTAATAATGGTGCAGATTGACTTAGAATGTCTAAATTGGCTGCACAAGAGAAGATAGATAAACAAGCCAAGCACCATCGAGAATTATATGCTAAGAAGGAATTGGTGAATGAACCCGACAAGAGTCGCAGAAAGTTGGGTTTCATCTTTTCAGCAACGATAGTTGTACTGGCAAATTATAATAAGTGATGTTTTTCGACCTTTTGTAAAATATGTCCATTTATAAATATGCATGTATATATATTTTTTATTTTTTTGATATGACTCTATGATAGTTTGTAACTAATCAAATAAAACCATCTTAGGTTTGAAAACTCGTGGTTTGGGTGTAGTAACTATCTTACTCTATGTAAATATAATTGCAAATTGTAGCTAATATGGCATAATCATACGCATAAAATAAGCTTGCTTCCTGATCTTCAAACATTGTGACAGAGAATTTTGAACTTTTGTTTTCCTTATTTATTTTCATGCTTGCAACTTTGGAATCATATCATACATCACAACTTGAAATATATGCGGATGAATTGCATTTTATGTTAACCTTACAATAACAATAAATCAACTATGCTCTTGTGGAAATATAAATACAATTATGACTTGCTTACGTGCAAGGCACGTAGCTACACTAGTACTAATTAAGAGAACTAAGTCTCAGTACCTATTGTACCATGATTTTTCTATCTTTTTTATTTGGTAAATCTTGCATGGATGAAGGAACCTAGAGAAGATTTGAATGAATCTGTGACAATTGAATTTAACATTCAAGCCTCAACCACTTTGGCCATTTTATTTTTGTTAGACTTTTTCACTAATAAATTAAAATATCAAATCTGAAAGGCTAGTTCTAAAACAAACTCTAATCGTTTTTAATTCGTTCATTCACTATCTTCGCCGTTTGTGTTGGTAAGTTCAATATTATTTGAATGTTTTTTTTTTTTTTTGCATTTTACATTTTTTTTAGGATTTTTGAAAATGTGGTGAGTAACGAGTATTTTTTACCTACCCGATCTGAATTATCTTTCCCCGTAATTGATTCAAATGGGTACAGGTCGGGTAACGGGGAGAATAGCCGACCAAACATTTGATAATTATAGATTTGACAAATTTAAATTTGGTAATATTGTATATTTATCGTTGAACTTGTGTTTTCGAATGTATTGAATAATATTAATAGATTTTTCTAATTATTGCATATATACGAGAAATTAGATGTAAATATATAAATTTTATTTTGAACGATCTTGAATTTCACGATTACTAAGTCAATTGATCTTATTGATTCAAGTAATCTATACTTCTGTTTTTGTATTTTCTACGGAAATATAAATGTTGTAGATTTATTATGAAACTATTTAATGATATATTTAATAACTATTTAAGTATACTTTAATTATGATGTATTATGCCTAGTCACTTAAACAGTTAATCTAGTGTAAAGTGTTATGTGACCTATATATGTATAGTTTGGGTATATATGCGGAATATAAATAACATCATAATTGTTGACGCAGAAACCCAACTGAGAAAACTACGGGTACCCTTGCTACGGGACAGACAATTCACTAACACAAATAAGAGTTAAGTACAACTCCGGATACTTAATAATATCGCAATATACACATTAAACATTAAAAAGGGAAAACTTATAAAAGAAACTCTCTTCTTTACGCCTTTTTGACATATGACAGCGTGCATTGCTCTTCTTTTCTTGCTATCGCGCTCACACAGGAACGTACATCAAACTTTCTAGAATTTATCTAGACACATCGTGGGAAACAAGACCTCCTAAACCTCTTCAATCTTGTGTGGATCGTCCCTCGCATATATATGATCTTCTATCAATGCATTATGAAAGGTTTGCCAAACAAACATGACTTGAAGCGTGACGAATAGTTGCAAGATCAAGTCTCGCGGATAATGGCAGTGTCTTTGTCACTTTTTCTTTGGTTGAGCTTCAAAGAATAATGCAAAAATGCTTGGCTTGTCGTCTATTTCTCCATGTCGACCTACAAGAGAGCATACGTATATAGGCAAGAGTTCGAATCCCTGTACAAGATAAGAATTACACCTCCCATATACATATCAGTCATTCTAAGAAGAGCTAACATCTCCCTCATAGAGCGGAAAAGTGCCACATGACCCCCTGTTATTGGGGGATCAGGGGGCCCGTCTCATGATATACCAATAACAGGGGGTCATGTGGCACTTTTCCGCTCTATGAGGGAGATGTTAGCTCTTCTTAGAATGACTGATATGTATATGGGAGGTGTAATTCTTATCTTGTACAGGGATTCGAACTCTTGCCTATATACGTATGCTCTCTTGTAGGTCGACATGGAGAAATAGACGACAAGCCAAGCATTTTTGCATTATTCTTTGAAGCTCAACCAAAGAAAAAGTGACAAA
>CAVNYN010286711.1:0-14664 GCA_963692815.1 Nyctanthes arbor-tristis
CCCCCCCCCCCCCCCCCCCCCCCCCCCCCCCCCCCCCCCCCCCCCCCCCCCGGAGAGAGAGAGGGGACTGATGGGTAAGAGAGGGATTCAGTGATTTGGTTGGGTGAGAAGTCGACGACCATTAGGGATTCAAAATTCAGAATTTCTGAATTTTTTTTTACTTACGCAATCAACAACGCCACATCAGTCGTTGGGTTTATAGGGACGACATCCATGTCGCCGCTATAGATGTCGTTGCTATAGGGTTTGGAGTCGTCGCTATAAGGCAACAGGTACGGGCCAATAGTAATAACGTCGTCGTCGCTAAAAGTCGCCGCCGTAGACCTACAGCGGCGACTTTTGGGCATATAGCGGCGACAAATGTCGCCGCTGTTGGCGGCATTTCTTGTAGTGAATTGCAATTAATCGAACCGCTTTGAAAGGTAAGACTTGGTCATTGAAAATAGAAATAATAACGGTAGCAGCAACAACAACACAAACTACAATAAGTAGAAGAAGAAGAAGAAAACAATAATAACTACTACTTAAATTATGTAGGAGTTGCTCAATACATAAAATAATGTATAATGCCATTGCAGACCATTTATTAGTTGCCTAATACCACAAATCATGTATAATACTCAAACCAAGTGATTTAGGGGTATTTAGGAACTTGTAAATGGTTTATGGTATTGTGTATAATTTGTGGTATTAAGTAACTAGTAAATGATATATTATATTATTATTATTATTATGATATTAATAATACACATGTGCGTTGTACGGGATAACTAACTAATTAATAAGCAATTTCAAGGAAGTCAAAAAAAGTATAACATTAAACTTATTATTGTTGTTGTTATAATGTGTTAGCCTTATGTTTCATACCAATTCTCGAATCATTCCAATTAATTATTGAGAAGAAGGCTAGTTAGCTATTAAATATAAAATGCAAATATTCTTCATTTTTCTTTTTCCAATTTGTATTATATACTGATTTTCTTGTATCTTAAAAAGTAAAAGTAAAAATAAATTAACCGTTCAATCAACTAATTATATGAGTTAAGTCCATATTAATCCAAAAAATCCATTCAATCAATATTACTTATTTATAAATATACCAATTTCTAGATTTGTGATAATATTGACAATACTCATCTAAAAATTTTATAGCAATTTAATTATCATCAATTATATATATATATATATATATATTGAAAATGTTCAAAAGCATCCCAAAGTTTATGTATATATATATATATCTGTGTGTATAGAGTTCAAGATTTACAGCATTAAGACCAGTTGTTTTAACATTTTAGACAATGTAAAAGGACCAACAAAAGATTAAACAATTAATCAAACTAATTAAGTAATTTCACGTTAATAAAATTTATCAATTAATCCAAGTGATTGATCAAGGAATGGAGTTGTTATAAATTAACTCTTTATTTTGAGATCGTTTTAAATTAAAGCCAAATTCTAATATAAAATTTAAAATATTGTGGGTTAAAGTGAAACTCATAAAATTTCACGGATAAGCCTTTCAGTTTTAAAAGGACGGGACTTTCTTGTGCAAATCTAGAGTAAGTTTAAAAATTGCACAACAAGCCCTCTTCCTCAAAACACATGCTTCTGGAATTGGATAAGCTTACTTTTTCATCAGCAACTCCATTTTCTCATCAATCACGACTTCATAAATCTTTTTATAGTACAAAATTGGAATATAAACTCAATTCATAATTTTCTCTTCTACCGATTCTTTTACAAAACAAATTTTTCTTTGAAATGTAATCAGGCTTTTAACACAGACAATAATGACGAAATAAATTAGCTCTTGCACACCTAAACTCAAGTCACTCTTCTTTGATGAAGCTCTTCTAAATTATTGTAACCCACCATTTTCTATAAACTCTTGCTGGAAAAGTATATAAATGTTAATTGAACAAATTAACCGAAGACTTCTAGCAATAGCTTGTGGGACAAGCGCTTGTGGCGGTGAACGGCGGCCGTGGATGGCTGCAAATCTACCACATCACCTCCACTTTCCACTATTTTTGCAACAACCATCACCTTCAATTCTTTGCCCTTCAAAATATACCCATCAGCAAGGCCGCACATGCCAGACATGAGGAGATTGCAGCTAATAAACAGCCATTGCCAAACTATTCCTCTACCTCTGGGTCAAGTTTGGGGTCCTGTTGACGTTTTTCAAGTTTTCTCTTAACGTGGTTGCTCTTCTTTGCCTCTTTGGTAGTAGAGGGCTCATTCTCCTCTCCTTCTTAGCAGAAGATTTTTTCTTCCTGCCAATATCAACACCATAGTACTGTAGATACTACTTCTTGAATCGATCAGCATGCATCCACGCAGCTTTCATGTTTCTCTCTAACATATTGGCAGGCACAAATAGGGGCATTTTCAGGAAGTTATTGGTCAAGTTCTACTAAAAAGGAAATTTTTGGGTTAAAATGACATATCAGGGATTTGATATTTATTTTATGACATTGCGCTTTTAAGTATACTAGTGCATGATTAACGTACGATTAATTCGTGATAAAATGTAGAACACTGCCCTCCCTTATCTCCAAGTTGTATAAAAAAAAAATTATAATTCTCCCTCCGTTCCAAAACGATAGTCCGCTATTCCATTTTCAATTGTCCCAAAAAGATATTCCACTTGCTATATTTAGCGGGTATTTAATGTTTCATTTTAATATGTTCTCGTAATTAATTGTTGTTATTTAGCTATCTATGCATTGAAAGTATTTCAGTTGATTAAAGAGACATAATGGTATATATGAAAAAATGAGGTAAAATTTAGTGTTTCAACTATATTAATTATCATTTTTTAATATATGTGAAAACAACTTTTGTATTTTCTTTGTGGGATGGAGGGAGTATTAAATAGAATTTTATTTTATTTTATTTTTTAATATTAACATATTATTACAAACTATTTGTAGGAGAACATAATCGGATTCCAAATTTAGAGAGTGAAAGCCACTTATGCCCTCAGACTACATGATTCTTGGCATCATGAGAAATAGAATATTTAAAGAGTATATAAAGGATTTTGATCACATGAAACCAGTACTGGTTTTATATGTAGGTCCTAGTACCATGTGAGAGAGGGTGTCTTCATAACAGAGACACCCTCAAGCTTCAAAACAAGACTCGGTATGTGTGTTTATGTGTGTGTGTGTATATATATATTAATATTTAAGGGGTATATTATTTTACAATGCTACTTTTAAGGGTAGTGTGTGGATATATATATATATATATATATTTTTATATCGGGATGGTTCCGTCTATCAATACTTTTGACAAATGAATTTGACAAATAATCTATATCATACATTTTAAATAATATTCTAAGGGTAAAAAATTAGCCTAATTTTTCCCGCACATTTTGGTCGGTGCAATTAAAAAGTTGCAGTGCTGACGATATCATGCCCTCATTAAAATGGGTTTCAATAGAGGGAGATGTTTGTGGTGCTCTATAATTTGTAGGCTTTAATTTTCTTGTGCAATTGGTTATTCTTAGGGCTGAGAAAGTTGGGTGTCTTTGCTTAAGAATAGCTCGGCAAGTGGCAGGGACACTAGATGAGATGTTCGTAAGGATTCTAAAAATATTCAAGTGAGCCTGGATGCAGAAAAGGCATTGGAGGTTCTGAAAATGAAGGTTGATCATAGGTTTTGAAAGCGGCAAGAAACAGATGTTTATGCCTCATTTGCCATCATTCGCAATTCATCAATGCATGATTGAGGGGCCTTGATATAGCATTCAAAATCCACACCAGAAAAAAGAAGCGTATGCACAAGTTAGCAATTTAGTTGTTGTAATCAAATAAAAAAAAATTTATTGTTCTATTAGAAACATATGTGGCTTGTGTATAACTGAATAATATCCATTCTAATGCTTTAGTTGTTGTAATAATATCAATTCTTTGCCAGGTCAATTAGTTTAGATTATACATTGATTTGCATTGTTAAAGCAGATTAAATTTATTGAGTACATCTTACTCAAATTCTGTATTTCACAAAATATAGCAAATACTATGCTTTTCTTTTCTTTCTTTTTTTTTTTTTTGTTTTTGTTTTTTGGTTTTGGGGAGGGGGGCTGTGCTTTGTTGTTAGATTACTATATATCATAATCACTAATAATATTGCGACTATGGGTTACTTCTTATACATCTAGTTTGTAAGTTCATATTTATGCCTCTGTAACTGTCCTTGCTTGACTTTGTCAAACTCTGGATTCTTTACATAATCCATTGGGTTTTTTGTGTTGTCAAATAGTTGTGGCCATTTGTTATTAGTCGAATTTTTTTGGATTGGTTTATAGATATTTGGCACTATGTTTTATTTATTTATCATTAAAATGTCAACTGTGCTTTTTTTTAAAAAAAACATTATTGATCATTTGCTTTTTTAACTGTGCTTTATTTTGACATTGTGTATCATTTTGTGGATTCCGTTATATTGATTTCCTTACATACTTTTTTCTTTTTTCTTTTTCTTTTTCTTTTTCTTTTTTTTTTGTTTTACATTTTTATGTGGTTTAGAGAGTTATTTTTTCTCACACTAAAAAATATATTTGTTCAGATTTTTTCTTCTATTGGAGGTGAAGTACTGGATGAGAGGCATTTTTGGATTGCTTTCTTAACAACTTTGCACATTTGTATTTGATGTAACCTTTCTACATTGTTTACTATATAATTGTCAAATGAGAACTAATTTTTGATTACGTTTTTGTAATACCGTATTAAATATCTTCAATGTGCATATATGTTTATCATTTATCAATCCAAAGCAATAATAAAGAAAATTATAACATATTTATTCGTGTTAGGGTTGTTAATTAATTTCATTGACTCTAGGTAATATCAAAATTCTATAGAACCAATGAGGATACCTTCTATAGATCCCACGTGCTTACATTGCAACACTTTATATGAGAGAAAAGTGAAGCATCTCAGTGCTTTCTATAAATGGGGAAAGTAATAGGAAAACAGGTTCCTTGAAGGAACATGCGTTGGCTCTATAGAAAAATCAATATCAGTACATATATTAACCAACTTAAGTCGGGGCAAAATTTTTCCCGCCGTTGGATGGCTCTTTACTTATGGGGGTATTATGATCATTTCATATGTATTCTTAAGTGGAAATAATTTCATTCATGCCTGATTTATTGTCTAACCCGATTCATTTTTTCCCCAAGACTTCAATCTTCAAATTTTCATCTTCATTCTTCAATCTGCTACTTTCCTTCGCTACTATCCTTTGTCTCATACGCTACTTTCCTTCGCGTTTGTGGGGATTATCTGTGCAACGATGGGGTCATTTTGATTTTATTGCCTTGGTGGAGTCTCATTATAAGAAGGTAAGTTTTGTTTAATTAGGGAAATTTTGAGATCGGAAGATCCAATATAATTCCTTATGACTTTGAATTAGATGGCTGGTTTTCGGGTATTTTCAGCAATTCGAGTTATTCCAGAAATATTTTTTTAGGAATGTATGTAAATAGTGTAAACCCTAGAATTTTTGATATCGAACTTTCTGAATTTTGCTTCGATAAGGGATTAGTACAAAGTTTAAATTCTGGAAAAGGCCGTAGAATGTGGAAATCTTTGATTTCGAGTCCAATCTTCATGATTTTCTTCTTTCAGATGTTTATGTATGTATAGGGTAGTGGTAGAGCATTTTTTGTCATTGTGTTCTTGCGCTTTTCTGTTCACTTTACACCTCTCACTACTGCCAAAAACAATAATCAATTTTTTTTTATTTTTTTTGCAACTCAATGGCGTCGGTGAAAGTTTTACTAAGGGATGTGGATCTTAATTTGCCCAAGAATGTTCTGTTTTTGGTCCAGATATTAAGGAAATGGATTGTTCCTAGCACTGTGAAACCTACTGTTCCTGCTTGGGTAGAGATGGTCTTTGTGGACGAAGAGGTTTGTGTTCTTCTATTATATGATTCTCTTTTGCTTAGTTAATATCTTTTTTCTCGCTTGGTATTGTCTAAATTTTAATTATTAATGTGTACATTAAAGGTTTTGTGTTGCTGCCTTTTTTATTATTTTTTTATTTTTTTCCATTCTTTGCATAGTATCCAGATCTATCATGAGAAAATGTCGCTTTTTGAATTTTTTATGTAGTAAAATTGCATAGTGCATTATAATCCTCCGTTAACACCGCGGCTTCCCTATCTTCTTTTCAATCTTTGTTTCAATTGTTTCACACGTCTATTATGGTGCACAATAGTCCTAACCCAATAGAATTTTTTGCAAGCTATGAATTTGAGTATTATATGTTTATTAAATGTTTATTAATCAAGCTATTTTGATTACATAGATTTTTTTCATATCACTGATGTTGTTATATTGTGAGTATTTTTTTTTTGTTGGTCTTATATAATATCTAAAGTTCCATTATTAATGTGTACATTGAAGGTTTTGTGTTGCTGCCTTTTTTTTCCCATTTTTTGCATAGTCCAGATTAATCATGCTATAGTAATTGAAAGTGGTTTATTATATAGATATTTTATTATATGGTTATTATACAGATTTTGTGTTGCTGCCTTTTTTTCAATACATATTTTGTGTTGCTGCCATTTTTTGCATTGTATCCATATTTATCATGCTATAGTAGTTGAAAGTGGTTTATTATACAATGAGTTTGCATGTCTTAGATTAATTATACATATTTATATGTTTATTATACAGATTTTTTTCATAACACTAATGTTGTTATATTGTGAGTATTTTTTTCAATACATGTGCCGGTTGGTCTTATATAATGTCTAAAGTTCCACTATTAATGTCTACATTGAAGGTTTTGTGTTGCTGCCCTTTTTTTTTCATTTTTTGAATAATATTGAGATTTATTATCCTCTAGTAATTGAAAGTGGTTTATTATAGTTGAAAAGTATAAGATGAAATGAGTTTGCATGTCTTAGATTTATTATACGTATTTTTTACTATATGTTTATTATACAGATTTTTCCATATCACTAATGTTGTACTACTGTGAGTATTTTTTTAGTGCTTGTGCATATGAGCTTAACTGTAACACTATGAAGTAGTTTTTTTTAATTATGATTATTGTTTTTCGTCTATATTTTCTGAATTTATTAATTAATATAACTGTTATTCTTGCATTTTTTTAATCTTAATAATTTTTTTTATATAGGGGATCCGTATCCAAGCAACGATGGATAACAATTTGATTGAAGATTTTAATCCGAGAATAAAGGAGCCCGGCTTATATGGAATAATGTTTCTTGAGGTCAAACCAAATAATATCCAATTTAAGCCAGCATCACACCCATTCAGATTTTACTTCAGGAAGTGTACTAAAATTCGTGAACGAGATATGGTGCTTGAACCTAATTTTTCACAAGATTTGTACAGCTTTAAATCTTTTCCTGATATTATTTCTAGTCCAAGGATCGAGGGTGACGATCTATTTGGTAATGATTAATTTTTTTCACTAATCTTAAAATATATGTTTTTTTTCTTCATTCTCTTTTTCATTGCATAACTTTTTCTGTTTGTGGCAGTTCATTTGTAATTGCATACTCTATTTTCTTGCATATTTTGCTAGGAATTAATTAATTTGTATGTCAAAACAGAAACATACATGTATGTAGATATTATTAATTTTTGGTGCTTATTTCATATTCTTTCCTATGTCTATAGATGCTATTGGCGTTCTAAAGCGAGATACATTGAAGTTCATGTACGCTAGAAGTTCCACCAGGTCGATTGAGTTTGTCTTGGAGGATTTAGAGTAAGTCAAATTTAGATGTTACTGTCTTTATTAGTTTAATCTTTTCTTCTATTACTTCTAACGTCTTTTTTATTTAATTGTTGAGTAGGAAGAAGCAACTTTTTTGCACTTTTTGGTCTGATTATGCAGACGACATGAGCAAATATATACAAAATCCTCACCTAAAACCCCACATTATCATTTTGCAATTGTGCCGAACAAAGGACGATTGCGGTCTTCACACCTTCCTTTTTAAACTTTTGTGTTATTTTTGATAATTTATTTTCTTTTTTGATCCAAACTTACTTTTTTTATTAAGTATTTTTCATGTATAGGTGATGTTATCCTAGCCAATTCCTACCATGTTACTAAATTGATTATTAATGAAAGCATCCCCGAGATTGAGTAGTTTCGTAACAAGTAAGGTTCTGTTAATCATTATATCAGTCTAGATTGAAATTGTTGGAATGGATTTGTGCCCAATAGATCTTTTTAATATGGGTTATTTTCCTAAATTCTTGACAGCCCCAAAGGAATGCTTCTTCCTCGCAATCTGGTAGTGATTTTATTGATCTCGGCTCAATCAAATCGGTGCAAGAAATGCTTGCAACCAATCAGTTATAGTAAACCACTTTCATTTATATCTTGTGAATTAGTAATAAATTTACTGCATCGTACATTATTAAATTTCCATATACTTTGTCTTGCTAAAACACACTGTTTCTGACTTTTTTTTTCTTTTTTCTTAGAGAACTAGGTGCTGGATTTTCGATAAGATTACATCCGTTATAACCAAAAAATACTGGTCATATCTTGGATGCATTAGAGAAGGTAGTATGAAAAAGGCAATCAAATATGGTGATGGATACAAGTGTATCAAATGCAACGGAGGATTGATTTTACATGATATAATCCAACTGAATGTGTTGTAGGAAGAGGTTGGTGCTATTGCCCCAATCGAAGGAGAAAGAAGACTTAGCTGGTTGACATATTTTGTTTAGAGCCGAAATCAACGAAGATAGTTTCACCAAGCATGAGAAGGTTTATTCTCTTAGGTGCTTGATGGAAAACAGTGCTTTAATTGATAGGTTACTTGAAAAGGATGAACCTGAACCCGAGGTTAGTCTGATTTTTTAAATTAGTTTATAATGTTTTGTCGTAGGGTTGTTTATTAAATATTTTATACGTTTTTTGCTTTTTCTTAAGGAACCAAACTCTGACTTTGATATAGATGCTCTTTTGGTCAAGATGTTGTTTCAGATTCCAATGTAAGTCTTGCTATTGGCCAATAAATAAGATTATTACTCTTTTTATCTATTTATTATATTACGCTAATTTTGTATATGGCTGCACTATGTTGAGTTGATCTCCGGAGGCGATGCTGGGTGACTCCGACACCCTCTATCAAGAGGTCTTTGTTTGATGCTCCAGATAGCAATGATGGGCATTCGTCTGCACAAGCCTTTGCGACTAAGATACGAAGAGTGATTAAGCAAGAGAAACATTAATTTGAGTGTGGGAGGATATTTAAACACAACTCTTTACTTTTAAGCTGCATCTTTCACATTTCCGTGTGAATTTTCATACATTTTGTTTCTGTTTTCTGAATAGAATTACTTAAGTTTGCAACGTATATTTCTTTATGTTTCCGTTTACATATATTTTGCTAGTTGGAGTGTTTGAATTGGGATACTTTCGTTATATATTAAAAATATTATGCTGAGTTTAATAGCCATTTTGAGATTTTCATAACTTGTCGTATTATGTTGGGATATTTTGGTAAGATCTTTTAAAATATTTGAAATTATAGGCTTAATATTGTTACTTTGATAGTTTTGGAGTTTGTCTTTTCATGCTGATGGCAAGGTGTTATATTTATTATCATATTCGGTGGTCAATTAAGTAGGTGTTTAATCAACAAAATAACAAATTTCTGTGATATGCTTGATATTGCTTTAGTGCATGATGAAGGGTTTTGTTTTTATGTGGGAAGGTGGCGTGCAGCTGCAATTTTCTTGCATTGTAGCCTTGATTGTGCACAAATCTTAAGAAGGTTCAAGCTGGTATCATGGAGATTTCATATGTTCCATTCATCTTTAATGTTTTCTGATAGGTTTCTATTGATTTCAGTGTATTGTAAGCACGTAATGACACCGCACTCTCAATACTTCTAGCTTACTAGAAGTGTAACGTGCGCCGACGATAAATTCCAATTAGAAGTCAGAATTTACTATCAAGCCTCATGCACATATTAATGATCTTAGAAAAATTTCGACAGCATCTCCCTTATTTGATTAACAAAACCAACCTGTATCAATTTCCAATGCCAACACTTCAACATCAACCCATATACACTTCATAGTATAATAATTCCGATCATCCACATAATAATACTAAATGTATGGAAAATTTTACTAAACCAAGTATGTTTTACTCAGAATTCCTAATGTATACTAATAAATTTAACCGTGTCAAGCTATATAAATCACAATAACAACAAACTCTATAATAAATTTTATGTGGTGGCTCGAATCCTTGAAATAGCAAGCTCAGCTACAATATGTTGTCCAAACTCCAGCTGCTACCTGAAAGAAAAATCATATTGAAAACATATGAGCTAACTAGCCCAGTGAGTGGAGTTTTATAAATAAAACATGCTTTGGAAAGTCGAAACATAATTTTTACAAAAACTCGAATAAAACGTTCAAGTTCATTTGAGAATTTTCATGACTTTAAATGTAAATTCAGCATAACATCAACATTTATAGAATCATCACATGTTGGAAAATATCATGAATATTATTTCACTTCATAGTCATTATAAAATTCACTAGAAAACATAATACAAATTATTTCATTTCAAGATCATCATATAATTTTCCCCAAAGAGTTTCCAACATCTTATGATCATAATATCAAGTCATACGCGCGGAGACATCAACTTGGGCCATAGGTACTTTATGACCCCTTCGCCCTAGGTGGCAAAACAACTAGCTTGAGCCATAGCTAGCACATAGGCCCCTTTGCCTGGGCGGCATTCATTTGGTCAGCTTGAGCCAAAAGCCCCTTCGCCAATAGGCAACGTCATTTTGTCAGCTTGTGCCAGAAGCCCCTTCGCCCGTAGGCGGCATATTCATAACATTGAATACATACTTGGGGGTTTTCATATATCATAAATCATGTTTTCAATTCAAACATTTCTTTATAAAAATTTCGCATAAACATTCATATGACTTTTTTAAAGAAAATATCAACTTTTTGGAATTTCATAGAAGTACATAATCATCATAAACACATTGCATCGTGAATCATATTTCAAATAGAACATTTCTTTGAAAGCCATGAAGCATCATTTCATATAAAATCCATATGAACTTCTTTAAAGAATTTGTGAAATGTCATAGAAATACTTGATCATTATAAATCATTGCAAATTCATATGAAATCAAAGTATAATTGATTTTCATTTAAAAAGAAAGAAGAGAAAAATCCACTCACCGGCTAGGTAGCAATGTAGCTCTTTTCTCGTTCCATTTCCTTTTTAGTCTTTGCCATTTCTTGTAACATTATATAAAAGTCTACTTAACGTTTAATTCCTTTATATTCCTCAATTTACCCACATAACTGAATTCTTTCACTTATCCTTACTTCATTCTATTTACCTTCTTTTTTAACTTATTTACTAGTTAAAGATTTTTTAGTTTAAGTAATCATTTTTCATCATTATATAATACTAAATTAGAAAGCTCAATAATTACTCATTATTTCTACACTTAACTCTTCCATCAAACATGTGCATCCGTTATTGAATCAAGGTTTTATGCAATTCTTCAATGATGATCATTAAGTTTTTCCCCTGTTTAGGCAATGCCCATTTAAAACCATTTTAAAATAAAAAAATGATGTCATATGTTTATGAAATTCTCCTAGAAGATAAGAAACTCATATATGTTCATCATATATAAAATTGAGCCCAAGAAAACCCAGTTGGAAATACCAAAATATTTTTCAACCCCTTAAAAACCTGTTCTCGGGTGCCCCACTGGCCACTTCCACAAAACATGCCATTAAAACTCTTACCGACCTCCAAATGGCGTCATTCAAATTTCAAATGATTGACGGCTCATACATACTAATTCCAACCTGTATCTTGTTAAAATTCAATATATATTATCAGTTATAATCATCCAAAGTTGAAGGGCAGAAACTCATACATACTAATTCCAACCTTAAGTCTTTTTTGTTAAATTCACACTTACATGCTTACCTTCCTAGAATTCCATATTAACATCTTATGCTTCCTTTCATATAATTATTCTGGACTCTACTTTATCTGACAATTTGTCATAGTATCACATATTAAAGTCTCCAATATCCAATATAAATAAAAATAACCATTAACACTAATTTCTTAGTCTTTAAACCAAAATTCCTACATTGGCAAATAATTATCAAGTCATTCATTATTTACATTTATTTTCAACTTCACCAATTTCTCAATTACCATGATAATATTCCACAAATCATAATATCAACTTATATATAAAATTTTCAACTTGTTCTTCCACATAAAATTTCAACTTTACACTGGCCACTATAAACATATAATAACATCAAGAACTTTAAATTTCATAATTAAAGAATACTTTCATGCCCTTAAAACTCATAGTAAACAAAATTAAAACCTAGTATGCATATTCATAAAAATTCCATAAACCATAAATAAATTTATACCTTAAAACTTATATAAATCAAAACTTTAAAGAAAATAATGCTTGTGTTAGACTCTCATGTTCTTCTTCTCCTTTCCTAATTAAATTCTTCTAACTTTTTTTTGCCTAGAATTCTACTGACCCTACTTCCTTTCCTTTCTTCTTTCTTTTATGTATACATATATACATATATAATATATGTAATGTAATATATAATATAATGTCAAATGGGAACATGCACTCTACCGATTTTGCCTTGATTTTTCTCTCTCTCTCTTTTTTTCAAACAAGAAACCTTAGCCTCTGTTTTTTTTCCCAATTCTTTTTGCTTTCTTTGTTTTTGTTTCAAGGATTTCAACTTAATTTCACACCATTTAAATCTATAGAAACTAAACCATGATTAACTGCTCCATTCTATAAAATTTCTTAACCCTAGAAGAAAATTAAACCTTAAAATTTACATGAAATCAAAGCTAAAAAGTGAGTATTACTTACATAGGTTGATACTTCTTGGTCCTCTTCTTCAATTCTCCCATTTTCCCTCTTCTTCTTTTTTTTTTGGCTCGATCCTTTTTTGCCGAATCTCTCTCTCTCTCTCTCTCTCTCTCCTTCTCTTGTGAATGTTTATATGTGATTATATGTAATTATCCAAAAGAATTATCTAGATATTTAGGAAATTGCACCCAATGTCCCTCAACTTGTTGCTTGCTTCATTTAGGTCCTTAGCTTAATACTTTACCTCCTTTAACCACAAAACTTGTAATATAATTTCATATAAAGCCCAAACTTATTTAATTGCCTAAATGGTAGTCCCAAAAATTAAATTAATACATTTTGGTCTAAACTTGATATTGACTTAACATATTACAAATTTGACTTTGCCAGGTAAAGGTTGAACTTTGAAAATAACGGGGCGGATTGTCACACGTAATTTACCTTTTCAATGTTTGTCTAGTCTCTTTTGCATCTAAGTCAGCTGTATTTTGATCTAATTCTACAGGTTTCTTTATTTATTTATTTTTTGCATGAGACACAATTCCTTTAACCTTCATTTGGTATTTATCATTGTATATGCTATTGAAATGTTTTCAGATGCTTCATAAAAACTTTTACTCTTCCCTTTTCCGATGGTAGTCAGGAGAGTTATGCCAGTTTCTTAGAGCCTCTCAGTGAATATTCAAAAAGTACTTGCGAATCAAGCAGTACAGCTTGTGGCATGGATCAGAAACACTACTATATTTCCAATGCTGGGAGTTTCTTGACTTCTTTATTTGTACATGAGTAATTGTTTAATGGGAAGTTTACATAGTATTGTGTAGCTTGAATTGTTGGCGTATTTGGATCTTTCTGTGTTCTAGAGTAATGTTTGAGTCATGTTATCTGGATGAATAATTTTGGATTTTTTTTTGTGAGATCTGTATACTAATATGAAAATGTATTGTGACATATTTGGTAAAACAAATTTTCAGTGTGCAGTTTTTTTTTTTTTTTTGGTCACAAAAAATCTATTGTGGCATATTTTCGTAAAACAAAATGGTTGTTGAAATAGATAATCTTCTATGATTATTAATATCCCATCTAATTGGCTTTTATGGTGTCAATAACTTGCTTGGAATCCAACACTGGAATGTTACCTGTTGAATTAACCCCAGGTTTTACATTTGCGTAGGCTAAGAAAAGGCGTTTTTTTTTTTTTAATCTTTCTTATTTTATGAATTTAATTCTCATTAAAAATTTTAATCTAACTAATAAATTATCCGTTAAGTACATATCTTGTGTTCGTTCTAAATCAAATGTAGAGAAGAAATGGACCTTTCAAGTAGTTTCATGCCAAGCTTTAAGTTTTTGACTTCTTGAAGTGGGAAAAAATAGGAAAAATTAAGGTACCAATCTCTCCCCTTGCATGAGCTCAAATTTCGTTATGCTTCTGTACAACCTAAAGTGCCATATGTCTGATATATACAAAGGGATAAACAGAATAAAAACCGTAGATTCCGAAATTCAGCTTCATACTTTCTATGATATTTTCACACTGAGATGACTAAAACAAGAAGTTTGGCAAACATTCAAATACTTCTCTTTTCTTTTTGTTTAACAGGTAATCTAGACTTGCATTGCACCTCGTACGATAATATGTAAGATTAACATGTCTGCGCTGGCAAAATAAAATTTTTTATATATTCATATTCAATATATAAAAAATT
>CAVNYN010286711.1:14684-49280 GCA_963692815.1 Nyctanthes arbor-tristis
GATGACTAAAACAAGAAGTTTGGCAAACATTCAAATACTTCTCTTTTCTTTTTGTTTAACAGGTAATCTAGACTGGCATTGCACCTCGTACGATAATATGTAAGATTAACATGTCTGCGCTGGCAAAATAAAATTTTTTATATATTCATATTCAATATATTCAATTAATATCTTCCAATTATGTCTGATATATACAAAGGGATAAACAGAATAACAACTGTAGATTCCGAAATTCAGCTTCATACTTTCTATGATATTTTCACACTGAGATGACTAAAACAAGAAGTTTGGCAAACATTCAAATACTTCTCTTTTCTTTTTGTTTAACAGGTAATCTAGACTTGCATTGCACCTCGTACGATAATATGTAAGATTAACATGTCTGCGCTGGCAAAATAAAATTTTTTATATATTCATATTCAATATATTCAATTAATATCTTCCAATTATAAATAAGGTAACAATGCAGTATTTTTTTCATATTATTTCATATATGGAAGTGTACTTATGTAATTCAATGACTAAATTTATAGTATTATACTGTTTGATCCACATTTTTCCATTCCACGATTAACCTTTCTTCGACTGCAACAAAGGAGGGTTTTGTCAATATTCAATGTTAGATTATACAGCAAGGTGAAGAAATTAGTAGTTCACTGGCCTAAGAAATTCTTTCCCAAATAAATCTAAGAGAAGTGATAATGCCGTTGGAATCATTGGAGGGGCGTGATGCTTGAATCGACTTTGAATTTTATCAACAAGCTGTGCTTAAAGAATGAAGAAAAAGACATTCGTTTCATCATCCATTCCAATCCTAACCTAAGCAGTGAGCATTTATACATTGATAGAAGTTCTTACAAGTTCTTTTCTGGTTAAAATGAGTATGCCCATATCGACCGTTGCTCGATTGTTCAAAATTAAAGCCACACAATAACGTTTCTTGAAAAGTTTGGAGTTTTTTGCATTATAAATTCCTTGTCATATATCGTACTGTTGGCATGATGAGGTTGTAGACAGATGCTCTGCTCCTTTATTGTTGTAATCATCATTAAATAGAATAACATTATTCCCTACATGGTGATTTTGTTATGTTTAGATGTCTTCAATTTTCTTCATCATAGTAAATTATCGTAATTGAGCTTTTTTCCCCTCACAACTAGATGTATCAGCTTTTCTTACTTGTGTCCTTCTTTGACTTCATCAAAGGAGGTGACTGAGGTACGACGTAGACTATCATCGGCTTACAAAGGTCAGGACTAAATTCCATTCTCAATCATTTTTATTCGCACGGATATGACCCAGTATTTTAAGTGAGGAAAGCATGACTCTTTTGATTTCTTTGCTGGGAAGATTAGAGATACAATCAAAGTTGTTATGCAGTATTGCGTTTTTTATTGGTTGAGCACAAACATAATTATTTACTTTTATAATATGTTAGTGGTTCAATGTTAAAGAAAAATATTTTAAAAAAGAAAAAGGTTATGGAGAAGATAGAGAGTTTGTGGTTTAGAAAACTTATGTTGTAGTGTATTTTAGGGTATATGTGGTGTAAAATAAAGTATCAAGGTTAGGGATGTTGTTAGCCTGTGTATTTTCTACCTAAGCATTCCAACATGATTCTAAGTAGGAAATTGAACCCTTAAGTCCGCGATTCGTGGTGGGAGTGAGGGAACGTATTTTTATTATTGTAAACGTGTTACTTCTTCTCTACCTATTGAGAGAAATTTAATTAATTTAGTTCGTGTTACTTACTAGAAGGGACCATCCACCCGATTTGTCAATAAATTTTTGTTTGAGAAAATAAATATTCGCCTAACCTTTGATGGAATAACACAAACATTTGAAATATAATGGAGAAAGTGTTGGTTACCTCTGAAACAAAAGCAAATGAGATGAGTTTATATACACGGATGAGATTTCATTCAAGATCTAATGGGTATGCATGAAGTTCAAACTTTTAAGAAACCTGTTACCCCACAAATTTAATGTTGTGTATTATGTCACAAAACAATATCTTATTCATATTGATGTTAATTCTTTCAAATTCTATTATTATTGGGCAATAAAAATAATAATAACAAAAAAACTCATCCACATCAATGTCAATAGTATTAGAGTCTCATATAGATAAATGAATTATCATTTAGATTCCAAGTGTGTACATTTATATATAATCATATATATATATAAGTTTTTATGTCAACTGAAGTAATATCCTAAAGTATCAACTTATCAACTAAAGTAGTATCATAAATGAATTATAATAAGTTGCTTCAGTTGATACTTCTTTTGCGCGTGTCAATTAATTTGTACTTTTGTGCTTCCATAAGTTGCTTCATAGGTATTAATATGTCGTGTGTATAATGTTTCTGCATTAGCTGCTTACTAATGATTTATTGTTGTCAACTGCTGATGCTAACGTAGTAATGAGGAAGTTAACGAAATCGACAATAGTTTCTAATGGGAGGGCAAGGACACTTGATGAGAATGGTAAGTGGTGATAAAATTTTTACACCTTGACTTATGAATCAACCTTATACGTTAACAAAAAAATTTAATTCTTTTTCTATATAACTATAATAGTGTTTTTCTGGCAAGATGTAAGTTCATAGTCACTTTTTTTATTTGATTTTATTATAAATGTTATAGACACATCAAGGTTAGCATAAAAAAGGCCCCGTATATTAGGAATTGGTAATGTATAGGATATTTCGCAACAAAACCTGGGTGATGGTTCTTCAAGTTCGTACTCCAGAACACCCTTGCGTGATGTGACCAATAGTATTGTGATTTTTTATATAGCAATATTTTAAACTTCATTCAACATAATTGCTCTTTTATATAATATTAAAAATTAAATTAATATTATAGCAATTAGGTTGGGTCAGTCGACTACAACTGTGCTTTCAGGACGTATCACTGGTTCTGAGGCAACCACTAATCATTGTTTTGTCAATCAAGATACTGATAGATCAAATGATGCTGGACCCAGTTCATTTAATGACATTGATATTGAATATAATTGTATGTATTGTATTTTGTATATATTAACTATTAATTTTTATAATTGTAGTATATTATTATAGTTTAATAAACACATGGATAACTTAATTTATAGATTTGTCTCATTAATGTCTTCATTGTTTTTTACGGCTCTTTTAGTTTTGAGTGATGGATTCTTAAAATTATTTTTTTTAGATGGTTATTCACGTGAATTCTTTGATGATTTAATTGAGACGCCAGACGAAGAGAGCTATGTTTCTGACCGTGAGAATTATTGTTTTCAAAAATTTTAGTGTCACATATTTCTATCTTGTTTTCTCACACTTGTTATTATAATCTATAGGTGAAGATGTGGAGTGTACGGATTTATCGGCTATAGGTATGTGTTACATTTTTTTTCCTTGTAGTGAATCATTTAGTTTGGTATCATTAAAATTTATTTGTTTATGTTTTGCATTAGATATGTATATTTTTATTGGAGATGTTTTTTCACATTTTAGAGTTTTTATATTTCTTATATGTCTACTATTTTCTCGCATAATATTCTGGCTTGATAGTATTATGTGTTTTTGCACGGATTTTATGTTGTTTACTCTAGATGGCGAGGTGGATTAAAACACTGAATATTTCTTTCATGTTTATTTAAATGGTTCCTCATGTTTGTACTTTTTTCTTGTATATATTTGTTGACTGTTTTCTTGTTTTATTACTAGATGTTATTTAGATTATATAAAACACTTTAATCCGTTGTAAAAAATGTTATAGATTACCATGATCTCAGGAATCCCACTTATTCGTGCATGCATTGTGGAGCAAAATTTTGGTATGCTGAGAGAAACATTATAAGGCTAAGAATCCAACATTTTCTATGACCAAGGCAATGTTGTGCTTCCGTTGATGAAAGAACCTCCAAAGGTTCTTAATGATTTGTTATTCGGATCAAATAACAGAAGTAAACATTTTAAGGAGAACATACGTTCATACAACAGTATGTTTTCATTTACTTCAATGGGAGGGAGGCAAAATAGATAAATATATAAACACCTGCAGATCGGTCCGCCTATATTTAGGTTGAACAGTGAAAATCATCACAAGATTGGTAGTTTACTCCCACCGAAAGGAAAACCTCCAAAGTTTTCATAGATGAATATTGTGGATACAGAGAACGAAGTTTCAAACAGGATTTAGGCTGTTAGGTCAGTAATTATTCTATTTTATTTTTTAAGCTTTCAATATCAGTTGTATTTCACTAATTAAATACGTAAGTTGTTTTAATTTTTCCCCTTATTGTAGGAAATATTCTGAAGGAACTACAATCGATCCTCATATTGTTGATGAGTTGAAACATATGCTTGATTGCTATAATTCACATACCAAATCATTTAGAATGGCTAAAGATAGGTTCTGAAATTCAGACGCTATTGATTTTAAGCTCAAACTAATTGGCTCTAGAGATAAAAATGGGAGAATGCATAACGAACCTGAGGCAAATGAGGTGGCTATGATCATTGACAGTGATACCGATGAGAATCGAGGTCCTGGAGACATCATTCTAGAGAAAAAGTCTGGTGATTTGCTACATATTAATGAACTAAATCCATCATGTCTTGGTCCACAGTATCCATTGCTGTTTCCATATGGGCAAGATGGTTATAGGGAGGATGTAAAACTTACATGTGCTAATCCTTCATCTTCTACGGGAAGAAAAACAGTTACACAAAAAGAGTTTTTTGCTTTTAGGTTGCAAGAGAGAAATGATGAATCTCCTTATATATTATCTTCCCGTCGCTTATTCCAGCAGTTCTTGGTAGATGGCTACTCAATGATTGAATCTGCTAGACTAACATTTATTCGTTCACATCAAAGAAAGCTAAGATGTGAATTGTATAATGGATTAGCTGACACTGTTACTCATGAAGAAACATATCTTTCAAATGTGGGGAAGCGTATTGTGTTGCCTGAGTCATTTACTGGTAGTGCTTGGAATACAATGCCAAATTATCAAGATGCTATGGCAATTTGCAGGTGGGCTGGGTATCCTGACCTCTTCATTACTTTCACGTGTAATCCCAGATAGCCCGAGATTGTTCGTTTTGTTGAAGATTGAGGATTAAAGCCAAAAGACCGTCCGGATATCATCTGTAGAATTTTTAAGGCTAAACTGGACATGCTCATCAAAGACTTGAAGAGTAACTAGATTTTTGGTGAATAATTTTTTTCTGTTACCTTAATTGATTATTATAATTTTTTTTATCTATTTATATGAAAATTATTCCATTTATCTTTATTGTTTTCTTAATTTGGCAGTGGTTTACACGGTTGAATTCCAAAAACGTGGATTACCACATGCTCATATATTGGTTTGGCTTTCTCAAAAAGACAAACATCCTACTCCATCAGATATTGATAAAATAATATCTGTAGAAATCTCTGATAAAGAGAATGCTCCAAAATACTATGAAGCGGTGAAGAATTTGATGATTTATGGACCATGTGGACAAGTAAATGTTAAGCCTCTGTGTATGATGAATGGTCATCGTACAAAACATTTCCCAAAAAGATATGCGGAAGCGACCACTATTGATGAAAGTGGATATTCCATCTATAGACATCGGAATAATGGAAGAATGGTAGAAAAAAATGGTGTTCCCCTTGACAATAGGTATGTGATTCCACAAAATCGTGATTTGTTAATAAAATATGGAGCACATATAAATATTGAATGGTGCAATCAGTCCAAGTCAATCAAATACCTATTTAAATACATAAAGAAAGGTTGTGATCGTATTACAACATCATTTTGTAGTAATGCTGATGGTACTAAAAAGATGAATGTTGATGAAATAAATATGTATTATAATTGTCGGTGTGAATAGCATGTGAGGCTGCTTGGAGAATATTTGATTTTAGTATCCATTATAGAGATATTCCAGTTGAGAGACTTAGCTTCCATTTACTTGGTGAACATAATATATATTACTCTACAACTGATAGAGCAGATGCAGTCATTCAACGGACTACTATTAAGGAGAGTAAATTCACTACATGGATGGAAGCAAGTAAGAAGTACCCCGATGCCAAGAAGTTGACTTATACCGAATTCCCCTCTAAATTTGTTTGGAAGGTAAAAGATAAAGAATGGGTGCCACGACAACGTGGAGTTTCTGTTGGCAGGCTTTTTTTCATACGACCCGGTTCGGGTGAAAAGTATTATTTGAGGACGCTCTTGAGTATTGCATATGGTCCTAAAGTTTTGAAGATCTTAGAACTTATAATGGGGTCCATTATGATACCTTTCGGGATGTTTGCTATGCCCGTGGTTTGCCTGATAATGATAGGGAATACATTGATGGGATAGTTGAGGTCAGTCAATGGGGGAGTGCTCATTCACTTTGACTTTTATTTGTGACTCTATTGTCGTCTGATAGTTTAGCCAGACCTGAGTTTGTTTGGGAAAGATGTTGGCAATATCTCTCAGATGATGTACTATACAATAGAAGAAGACACTTGCAACATCAAGGTAATTAACAACAAAATTCTTATTATATATTGATTTTTAAATCATTTTTTTTAATTTTACAAGTAACATTTCATTTTTTAGATTTTTTGAAGTATACTAGTTGTTAATTGGTTCACAAAATTACAATTGACTGATGATGAGATAAAAGCTTTGCTCTTGTGGAGGTTGATAAGATGTTGCACCATCGGGGAAGGAGTCTACAAGACTTTCCTTTAATGCCTTATCCTAATACTTCTTCCTTTTCCAATATAGATAATAACTTGATAAATTATGAACTATGTTATGATAAGCAAGCCATGTTTGAGGAATACGATACATTGGTTTCTAAATTAACAAATGAGCAAAAAATTGTTTATGATACTATAATGGAATCTGTTGATGCAAATCATGGAGTGGTGTTCTTTTTGTATGGACATGGAGGTACTGGTAAGAACTTTGTTTGGAGAACATTATTAGCTGCTATTCGGGCAAAAGGAGAGATTGTACTCAATGTTGCATCAAGTGGCATTGCATCCCTTCTTCTTCCAGGTGGTCTGACTGCACATTCAAGGTTTTCTATTCCTTAAAATGCCACTAAAGATTCAACATGTAACATTAAAATAGGAAGTCAGTTAGCTGAACTCATACAAAAAATGGAACTTATTATTTGGGATGAAGCTCCTATGATGTATAGATTTTGTTTTGAAGCATTAGACAGAACCATGCGGGAACGCTATGATAATCCATTAAGTATGCAACAACCTTTTGGAGGTAAAACAATTGTATTTGGTGGAGACTTTAGATAGATTTTACCTGTAATCCCGAAGGGTTCTAGACATGAAATTGTGAATGCTTCATTGAATTCCTCTTAGTTATAGGACCATTGCAAGGTACTATCACTATTTTATTTAGTGATATTATGCTTTCTATTATTTTGGTTAATATTTTATAACATTCGTGATTTATAGAATTTAATGTGTTTGTTGAAATTAATCAAAAATATTATTGACACATAAATTTTGGCATATTTTTTATTTTATTATATAGGTTGAATAACAATTTGTTTATAATGTTCTCAGGTGTTGAAGTTGACTAAAAACATGACATTAGAGAATCTTTTAGGTGATGCTTCATGTGAGGGAGGAGGTGAAAAGTTTTTCAGATTGGATCTTGACCATTGTCGATGGGACAATTGTTGGAGCGAATGAAGGTCAGGCAAGTATTGAAATTCCTAATGATCTTTGTTTGAAACAATCAGCTGGTAATATTGGTTGTATTGTTGAAAGTGTATATCCTGATTTTGTAAGTAATGGCGCGCATTCTACTTACCTGAATAGAAGGGCAATACTTGCACCCACACTTGATATTGTTGAATCAGTAAATGATTACATGGTTACAAGGAACCCGTCTGATGCATGGAGTTATTTTAGTTCTGATGGGATATGTAGATCAGATGATGATAACCAATTGCTTAGTGAACTTCATACTCCAGAGTTTTTAAATGGAATTAGATGTTCCGGTGTTCTAGGTCATGAATTGAAGCTTAAGGTTGGTGTTCCTGTTATGTTAATGTGAAACATAGATCATTCGTCTGGCCTTTGTAATGGCACATGGCTTATCGTAACAAGACTTGCAGATCATATCATAGAAGCTAAAATTTTAGATGGGATTAATGCTGGACAAAAGTTTTTTTATACCAAGGATGACATTGACTCCATCTGATATGAGATTGCCCATTACATTTAAAAGAAGACAGTTTCCGGTTGTTTTTCATATGGAATCACTATAAATAAGAGTCAAGGTCAATCGCTTTCACATGTTGGGATTTTCTTAAAAAACCTAGTATTTACCCATGGGCAATTTTACGTTGGAGTTTCACAGGTCACAAATCGTCATGGATTAAAGATTCTAATTTGTGGAAATGAAACTTCTACTTCCAGCCCTACTATTAATGTGGTCTACAGGGAGGTCTTCAGGAATCTATATTAATGTTGTCAAGATGTTCTGGTAAGTGTTTTTAATATCTTACAAAATTATATGTTATGATGAATGTCCTTAATTTCTCATAAATATTTTCATTTTTTATTTTTTGTTATCTATTATATTGTTATGTTCAAGATATTCTTACATTTGACAGGCTCATTATAAGCATGTTCCAGTTAGGTTAGTTGGTATGTTATTCACTCTTTTGCAAAATAGAATAAACTTGGATGTTTTCACCATTTTCCCCCTTTTTTATATCTTACTCTTCAACAATAACATTAATTTTATTTGATAAATGGCGGTGGCAGGAACCAAATATTGCACTCGGTAATGGAGGTTTAGACCGATTACCCTCATGCTCTGTTATCTCCGTTGAAATACTCAGTTGTTTTCATATAATTGTCACAATTTGTAGTATATATTTCTATGCCAAGTTTCATTTTTTTTGTTTTGCTATTTATAATATTGGGAGTACATGTATGGTTTTATACTTACTGAAATTCTTGTCCAATGTATGTTATTATATTCTTTATATTTTTGTACGTTCACATGTCTATATAAATGTGTTTCATCCAACAATATTTTTGTTTAACTTAGAACTTGGATTGTTACTGAAAGGCTTGGATTTCCTTCTTTTTTTTTTAACACCGATATAATTTTTACTGATTTGGTATCCCCGTGCAACACATGGGTATGGGACTAGTTGATCTATTATATGCAATGAAACATGATAAGAACCCAAAACATGATATTTGCCTAATATCTACAATGAATGGTTCCTTATTGTGTATTGTAAGAATTTAATTAAAATACTATATTATTTTGCACGTAGTATTTTTGATAAAATACATGAGATTGTTTTGTATGCAATGGATAATTTTGTTGGATTATATTTGACTCTTATCATTGTATATTATTTGTTCACAGAAGCATTTGATCTATTCCTAGACGTTGAAATTTTTTATTATTGTGGGTCTCCCGTGCAATGCACGGCTGAGATTTCTAGTAATAATAATAATGCCTCTTTGTAGGTTTTCCTGCTTAAATGCAATTAGTGACTCTTGTGGTACATTTTACTTATATTCTCTCTCTCTTTTTTCTCTCTCTCTCTTTTTTTATTTTTTTATTTTTTTACGGAAGGTGAAATCATGGGCTATTTTTTTTGGTCTTTGCATTGATAATTAGTATAGAATTCCTTTTACTCAAATTATTTTCTATGCATTTGGATTGAAATTCAGTTGGGTTCAGAGAATATATATACATTTGGAAATCGAATCTCTAGTTAGTAAAATGTTTGTTCATTACTTGTGCTTGTAGATTTAACGTGGATTTTGTTGGATATTTTAGTTAAATTTGATATATGATTCTTTTGATTTTGTATAAGATGTGAATCTTTAGGCACTAATGTGAATCTTAGGAGTCTTATTATGTTTGACACATTAGCTTATTTTTGAATCTTTTACGTTATTATTAAATATAATCTATATATTAATTAAATGATCACTACAACAAATTTCACCTTTCTCAACAAAGATTTTTCTTTTTTAAAGGGGAAAGTCTATTTATGGGCGGAAACCTTTCCAGATGAAAGTAATCTGTAGGCAATTTTGTGTCGCAAACCTTGTAGGAAGAGGTTTTAGAGGACAAAATCGAATATTTTGTTGGGCAAGATATAAACCTACAAAACCTTGGGATACAAATATATTGTGCCGCCTAAGCTCTTTTGCTACAAGTTGATATTTGTTGACAGAGGCTATCTTTTCCCCCACAAACTAATTCATGTCTCTAGAATAGATGAATTTGCCGCCTAAACTATAATTTTCATACAAATTATTGTTTGTGTTGAAAGTGTTGTGTCAATTTTACATACTCGCAAGTGCACAAATCAATTAGAATATAGAAACGTAAATAAGGAAGTCGATCCCACGAGGAATGCAAAGATGATTATGAAAGTATAAACTAGTCTTCCTTAGTTTACTTCTAGCTAGTTAAAAAAATGAGTTTGTTTGATTAAAACTAGTAGTGAAACGAAAATAATAAAAGATAATAAGCTTCAACAAGTTTTTGATTGGTGAAAAGAGAATTGCTAAGGTTTTTGAATCCACCACTTCTGACAATGAACTAGGCAAGTATCCATTAATTCCCAATTTCAAGTAAATCAATCTATTGTTACCTATAGATTTAGCATTTAAGATTGGTTTAAGATATTCTAAAGTAGGTTATTCTTTGCTTCTTATACTAGGCTATCTAAGCATTCTCCGTATTAATTTGAAGAAAACGATGAATCAAAGATAATTACTTAACTACCAAAATCAAGCATGGAGCGATCAACTGAGTTTCTAACTATCAACAATACTTGATATTAAAGATGAAAGATATATCTGATTGATTAATGAAACAAGTAAGAACCATAAACATTTCATACAAATGGAATTAATTTGATACCCAAACAATTACATTGTTAAAAGGGTTTGATCATCAACCTTAGTACAAAAATGCTTAGAATATAATCAAAGTAAAGCAACAAAAATAGATAGAACCCATCATAGATTCAAATATAATATATGAATTCTTCTATGAAAATGCCTCTACTTTGTTCCTCGTTTTCTCATTCCTTTATCTTAGATTTTACTCTCCAAAAACTTGATTTTCAATGACCAGAAGAGTGCTCCTTATATAGAGAAAATCCAACAACTTGCTTGTTGCAACTTTATCAAAGTTAATCCATATGCTTGGTTGGCTCTTGCAAATCTAATGCAAATTTTAACTGTATTTTGATGATAATATTCATTGAATTGGGTCTTATTACCAAAATAAAAGTTGTTGCAAAATGATATGTGCTGGAAAAAATTTCAGGCCAATTGGAAAGGCTAAAATATATCCAAAATACTAAGCACTGCCCACTTGTCCAATAGCTATAATGTAAATGTATCAACTTGTAGGTTCTCTATGATTTTTGAGACTTTTTCGTCCAGATTCAGAAGTGGATGATAAAATATGATTTGTACCTCTTTAGCTTGTCTTTCTAACGATCAAAATTCACAACATTTGGATGACTACAGCTCGACATATGCATGAAATACCTACAGTTGCACATTCGACAAGTTTGACTGTCAAACTATTCTGGTTGTCTCTTCTTTGGCCGTTTTTAGTCAAGTTGTATTCTGAATTTGTAAAGGTGACAAAATTGCAAGGGCACTCTAATCCGATATCTAGAACTCTCGATATAATCAAAATACTAAAGGCTACACTCTAGTCAACATCCTATCTTGATAAGAACGCAACTTACAACTTCATGATAAATTTTGACAACCTTTTCGACCAAATTTGAATTGTTCATATGAGATGATTTTGTAGATGTTTAAGTTATCCTTTCAATCCCACTTGAATCATCTTCATTGAACTTCTAGAACTCTAGTTATATTTATTTCTTTGACATTCACCCAAGGTAGCCATAATCGTTGAACATCTGGACTAGTCTCGATCCACTTGCGCTCATGAACTTTCAACACTTGCAACAAATAAAAAATACATCAATAAGTATCATTTTTCATGTATAATACTTCTCAATATGCATATGAATATGCATTTCAATTAATTGCATTTTTAAAACATGTATTCATATGAAATAGATTTGTGGCATAAAAATCAATTTACCACAATAAAATGGTTGGATTACTACGAAATGAACATTTAGTGCCTTATAAATGATACATCAAATATATAAATTTTAATACTAATCACACCCCAACCTAGATTTTTCTTATCCTCAAGCAAAACATATAGAGATGCATTTTCAAAAATCAATTTTTATATCAGATGTTTCAATATAGATCTAGCACATAATTCAATAGAAAGATTTCTAAAATGAAGCATTTTCAAAAGGAAGATTTTTGTCCTTATCTTATCCAATGCTTAACTTCTTTGTAAATGTGATCTAGCCCTCTCTAGTCCCTAGTCAAAACTTGAACTCAAATAGAGAGTTCAGTTACTAAAAACGTGCACATGAACAATCTAACCCGATTTGCTTTAATAGTAACCCACTTCACTCGTGAGTTGCACTTTCAACCCAACTAGTCAACCCTTTCACTACAATTGGGTGTAAATGAGTGAAGGTTGGGAAAAAAATTAGATAGCCAATGGTTTAATATCACTATGTTGATTTCTAAATTATGTTGGTTTCAGCTTCAAAGTTCTGACTGGGCAAGTCAAACCTCAAAAGTATGTCTTACATCAAAGATATAGTCAATCTTGTTTTTCATTTTTCATAATTTTTTTTTAGGATAACAATGTTGTATGTTTTGACCAGTAGGTAGTTCACGCTCAAGTTCCCAAAGGTAGCCTTCTTCCTTGAACTATCTTCTCCTACACATTGGTGATGCATATGGTCGGAATATTGAAGACTAGCTCCCGCACTTTAGGGTTGGTAACTTTTTCCTACGGGTATCTTTTTTTTTTTTTCAATATATACATATATTTGATTGGAGCTTAACTAGCCTAAGGTCAATGCCCAATTCAAAATCATCTACTGTAGCCAATTCTACTTTGGAATTCACATACCAATACCAAATCATTGGTTGTATAATTTTTCAATATCATTGATTTGGTTATCCTATATCTCTCCCTCTTTTTTCCCTCTCTTTTCTTCTTTTTTTCATCTAAAATAACATGGCTATGTCAAGTAAGGTTGATATGGTATTACAATGGTATACTACAGAAACCCGTACTCAACTGTAACATCGAATTCAAGCCTAAACCAAAGATTTGAAAGACCCAAATTCTAAAGTATGAAAGAATCTAACATGGATAAGTTGAAAACTTCATTTAGTAATTTTCACAATTTTTTTCTCAAAACCAAAGATTTATCATTAGAAATCACTTGAGTTTTATCCCAATTTTTTCAAAATTTTGACAATATTTTGATGCATGATACAAAATTATCAGAAACTTAATACTAATACTTGTAGATACTGATGCATATGAAGAAATGAAAATATAAGAAATAAAATATAATAAGTATACAAAAATAAAATAAAGGGAAGATCACACTTGATTGTTGCAACATTGATGAGGTTCGTTAAACTAACCCTGAAGAACAAGATCTTCCAAAAGAAGTTCTTCTGCTTGGAATATGTTTGCTCTTTTCATCTCCATTTTTTTTTAAAAAAAAAATAAGATAACAAATGTAAAATAAAACCAAAATAAAATAGCATGCGAAAATAGTGATAGGAGTTTAGAAAGCTTGGGTTGCTTCCCAAGAAGCACTTGAGTTAGAGTCAATAGCTTGACTTTTAGAGTTGATCATCAAATAGAGGCTTTCTCCCATGTAAAGATGCATACTCCAAGACAAAGGGATTGTTGACCACAATGTAATTTAACTTCAATGTATCTGGTGGCCATCTTTTTAGAGCATCAAAGAGATATGATTTCCATTCTTGGGCTTATTGAAACAACACAAACGATGGAGGTAATTGATAGGCTGGTAGAGGAATGTAAGGTAGTAAAGTCAACATTGGTAGTGCATACTCCTGAACACCATGTGGTGATTGTTTCTCTAACCATAGTTGTGTTTTTTTCTCTTTTGCAATTTCTTCTTGTACTTTATCAACTTGCTCATGTTGTAAAGCATCAGATATTACCACTTTCACTTCTATATCACTTTGCTCTACCTAGATTTGTGATTGGTCAAATATTAGAAGATCATCTATTAGTGTGTAATCATCATCAATGACATCATATAATGAAGTGGACGCTTCTACTTCCTTTGGCACATCAATCACAACTGCACCTTCTATATTCTCCATGAGTTCTGTGATCTATTTTAGATTTTCTTCCTTATGATTTATTGAATTCATCGTAGAATTCATGAATTCAACCAAAGTTCTTTTCAATGATATCTCATCTTCTTGTTCATATTCAAAAGATTGGGTTATATGATTGGGGTAATTACTCTGTTAGGGAGATCTAGTGGCTACTATAGTAATGAAAAGATGACATCTCCTCTTCTAATAAATTATAGGCCTCATCTTCATTTCTTGTGAATAGAGTTCCGCTATCAATTGTCATAATGCTGTAATCTACCCACTTTCTCATTTCAAAACTCAACCTGTTGTAAAAGATTTGGAGAAGATACCATTTTGGCAAGTTGAGGGTAGGATAATTCCATATCAAAGACTTAAATCGCTCCCAAGTCACATAAAATGGTTTTCTATAACGTTGACTAAATGTTGTGATTGGATGCATCTTCCCAATTTCTCTTTCAAGTTTACATAAAAAGGTCAACTAAAGTATTTTTTTTTCTAATGTGTTGTAAGATTGAATAACGCTCAACTAGTTAGGCTTCCAGGTAATTGGACATGCCGCAATTGGCCCAATTAAAATTCAATTTCCTTAGGCGTGTTAACAACTTTGTTGACAAAGTCTTCCCAATATTGCAAATATTCAAGATCACAACAAAAATCTTCTATTTTTCCTACGGTCTTTAACAAGAAAAAGTAATCTTAATACTATTATGAAAACAATGACCACCTACAAATTATGAACTAATATGAAAAGAAAAATTATGAGAAAATTAAATGAAACAAGTAATGTACCACATAAGTCATGTTAGAGAAATTATTCAGAAAAGAGAAAGAAGGCATCTGGTGTAAATTTGCTTGTATCGTGTCCTTGATTCTTCCATGAGCCTTTTCCTTCAACTTTGTATACTCAATCCAAGTGACTTTAATTTCCTACTAGAAGACACACAAAGATAAACTATTGCACAAGAAAAATGAAAAACAAATAAACCCTAAATTATAACTAGTCAAGAGAAAAACTAGATAGAACTAAATTAACTTTCAAATGGCATTCCCCGGCAATGGCACCAAAAGCTCGTTGTGTCAATTTTAAATACTTGCAAGCGCATGAATCAATTGGAATATAGAAACGTGAATAACAAGGTTGAACCCACGAGGAATGCAAAGATAATTTTGAAAGTATAAACTAGCCTTAGCCTTCCTTTGTTTACTTTTAGCTAGTTGAAAAAAATAAAAAAAGAGTTTGTTTGATCAAAACTAGTATGAAAGGAAAATAATGAAAGATAATAAGCTTCAACAAGCTTTTGATCAGTAAAAAGAGAATTACTAAGGTTTTTGAAATCCATCACTTTTGACAATAAACTAGGTAAATATCTATTAATTCCCAATTTCAAGTAATAAGTCGAAATCAATCTATTGTTACCTATAGACTTAGCATTTAAAATTGATTTAAGATATTCTAAAGGAGGTCCTTCTTTGCTTTTTTTACTAAAGTATCAAAGCATTCTCCATGTCAATTTAAAGAAAATGATGAATCAAAGATAATTACTTAACAACCAAATTCAAGTATAAAGTGATCAACTGAGTTTCTAACTATCAATAATACTTGATAGTAGAGATGAAAGATATATCTTTTGGATTGATTAATGAAATAAGTAAGAAACATAGACGTTTCACACAAAAGGAATTAATTTGATGCCAAACAATTACATTGTCAAAAGGGCTTCATCTTCAATCTTAGTACAAAAATGCTTAGAATATAATCAAAGTAAAGCACCAAAAATAGATAGAACCCAACATAGATTCAAATATAATATATGAATTCTTCTATGAAAATGCCTCTACTTTGTTCCTCGTTTTCTCATTCCTTTATCTTAGATTTTACTCTCCAAAAACTTGATTTTTAATGACCAGAAGAGTGCTCCTTATATAGAGAAAATCCAACAACTTGCTTGTTGTAACATGATCAAAGTTAATCCACATGCTTGGCTAGCTCCTGTAAATCTGATGTAATGACGTTATTCATTGAATTAGGTCTTATAACCAAAATAAAAGTTGTTGCAAAATGAGTTTGCTATGTGCTGGAAAAAATTTCAGGCCAACTGGAAAGGCTAAGATGTGTCCAAAATACTAAACAGTGTTCACTTGTCCAGCAGCTATCATATAAATGTATCAACTTGTAGACTGTAGGCAATTTTTTAGACTTTTTCATCCAGATTCAGAAGCGGATGATAAAATTTGATTTGTAGCTCTTTAGCTTGTTTTTTAAATAGATCAAAACTTACAAAATTTGGATACTACAGCTCAACATATGCATGAAACACTGACAGATGTACAAACGGCGAGTTTGACTGTAAAACTATTCTAGTTTTCTCTTCTTTGGCCGTTTTTGGTCAAGTTTCATTCTGAATTTGCAAAGGTGACAAAGATGAAGATTATAGACAAATTTCTTGGTTTCATTCTTCAACTTGAATTACTCTAATATGATGTCTAAATCTCTCGATATGATCAAAATACTGAAGGCTGCACACTAGTCAACATCCTGTCTTGATAAGAACGTAACTTGCAATTTCATTATGAATTTTGACAACATTTTCGTCCAAATTTGATTTTGTTATATGAGATAATTTTGTAGATATTTAAGTGACCCTTCCAAATACACTTGAATCATCTTCATTGGACTTCTGGAACTCCGGTTATCATTATTTCTTTGATACTGGCCCACAGTAACCGTGATTGTTGAGCATCTAGGCTAGTCTCAATCTACTTGCGCTCATGAACTTCCAACACTTGCAACCCATAAAAAATACATCAATAAGTATCATTTTTCATGTATAATACTTCTCAATATGCATATGAATATGCACTTCAATTAATCGCATTTTTTAAACATGTATTCATACAAAATGGATTTGTGCGATAAAAATCGATTTACCATAATAAAATGGTTGGATTAGTACGAAATGAACATTTAGTGCCTTATAAATAATATATAAAATATAAAAATTTTGACACTAATCAAAAAGAACATTTGTTTGCTAAAGTCTGTTCCCACAATCAAAATTCTAATGCAAGCTACATTTTTTTTGTAGGCTAATTCTTGCTTCTCCATTCAAATAAATATTTTTAGGGAAAATTTATTTGTCGGAAAAGACACATGTTATATGTATATATAATTCATTATATACATATTGAACTATCTGTGTCCTGATTCAAAATAACGTTACAATGTACAAATTGAAACAAATTAAACAAGGCCCGAAATCAAAGAATAATATTGTATTCCTTTCAGAAACAATAATATTGAACCATCTATTACATGTAAAGTGCAAAGGAAAATAAATAACATATAGCAAGACCTAGAAAAAAAACTTAAGTAGTTCCAATGGAAAGTTACTTGATATTCTTAGACATCTACTCATTCATGCTCATCAAGTTGGTCATTCTTGTCTGCAATGGTTTTGTCTTCATCATTTTCATCATCTTCCATTGATAAAGGTGTAAATAGTGGTCAAATAAAGCCAGGAACATGACTGTATAGTTACTCCAATGAATACTGCCAAGACACCAATGTTGAATTGAATTTTTTGTCCATAACCTTCAATTTATTTTGCAACCTCTACTCTGCCTCTACTCGTGATGTGTCAGCCTCCTTTTGGGCATCACGTTCTGCTTCTAACTCCTTCTCTTTACAACACTCTTTGAAAGTATTCCCTGTATCGAGAAGACGTCCACCTCCTAGCCCACTAATTTGACATGGATGACTTCACACTACAATAGACATCATAATGCTTAACCCAGTGTCTGGATCATCAATAGGTACTTCATCTAGAGGAGTATCTATAGAAAGTTGTTGCTTGTTTATCCTCTCAACAAGATATTCATTAGCTTTGGCTAACATTTTATCCTATAAGAAATTGGCAAAACTCATATTTTTATTTTGATGCCTAAACATTAAACAAAAATATTATAGTCAAGCTATAGTGATATCTATATCTATATATATATATAATACTAGTGTCATTACTATTTTTGTTTTCCCGCCCATTTCACTTGCTAAATCAAATAAAGACACCTTGGCCATTCATTTCATTGTTCGATCTCATGTCTTCATTTCATAACTGATTTAGTTATTTTTTATTACATTTATTTATTTCTTATATCATTTTAATATTGATTCCATTCCACCACTGAAATGTTCTGTCAAGATTATCTACAAAAAATATCTATGCGTTGAATGGAAAAATCAGACTCTGAAATTTCACGTATTCATCCCTCTATCTAACCGATTTTTTCTCCCAATTTTAGCCGAAATTAGGTATCCTCTCATATAGGAATCTTATCATTTCCAATTCAAATTTTCCTAAAATCCCAGCCTTCCCTCTATCTCATACCTATCATATCTTGAATTCCTAATATGAAATGCCACTGTCATCCGCCTGATTTCAATTTTTGGGTAATAGATTTATCAAAGCCATCGGATGGCCTCATTGATTCTATCTACAAACAGGGCTCTTAGCTGAGAATCGCTTATCCCGGTGATGAGTCGTTTTAGAGGTACTTTTTTTTTAGGTAACTTAATTATAGTGATTTTGGTTTTGCCCCCAGTCAAAATAAATTTACATATTTTTCTCTCAGTCTTCCGATCTTCTAGAACATTGTTTAGTTCATAAATACCAAGTAATTGTAATCCCATTCATAAATACCATCTGATTTAATTCATATCTCTATTGTTTTTTTCCTAAGAGCTATTATCAATCATATTTTTTAGAGCATTGTTCTTTGTCAATCTAATCGAAATGGCCCCAGTAAAGCATATACTACGTGGGATTAATTCTAAACTTCCTAAAAATGTTGCATTCCTTCTCCGTGTTACACATAAATGGGCTGTGCCGTTCTAGAACAAAGAGAAGGGAATAAGGGTTATTGAGATGGTGCTGATTGATGAGGATGTTAGTTTAATTTAACTAAAATATATGGTTAGATTTATGATTACATAAATAGTAAATTTGATGTAGTTTTACTTGCTATTTAATTGTATGCATGTAAATTTTACTTATTTCAGTTTACTTTGTATTCCATGACTTGCGTCTTAGCCGTATCCCTGTTCAGCATATCCATTAATCATGGCTATCTATGATACAATATCATCAGTTTCTACTTCCTTAAATATTTTAGATGCCTCTTCTATGCTTCCACATTTTGCATACATACTGATCAAAGCTCTCAGTATCCTGTGAACAAGAATTGCCATACTTCCACATATGCTCAACGCACTTGAAAGAGCAAATTATGTTGGGCCGTCCATGATAGAAGCTCAAAAGCCTTCTCTGTACAGCCTTCTTAAGCATATCTTGCAATTATAGTACTCCAAGAAATGATGTCTCTTCTAGTCATTTCATTAAAGATTATCAAGGCCAACTCAAAATATCCACATTTTGAATACATTTTCATGATGGAAAGTGCCACAAATAAAGAGCCTTAATCCCAGCCTTTATTAGTAGACCTTCTTAAAAAAAATTATATGTCTTGCCTCTTAACTTTAATCCTAGCCTTAATTTTATATGACTTTATATTATTCAATTCTTACTTATTTTGGTTAATATTATTTTATATGACTTTATATTGCCCAATTCTTACTTATTTCAGTTAATGTTAGTTTTGATTTAATAGCTTGATGCTCAAAATATGCTATATGTATTGATTACTGGTGGATATTGTGTATTTATTAGGCTCTTTGTTTAATTCAAAAAATGAAATTTATGGTTATATTTAAGATTACAAAATTTCCTAGTAATGTTAGTTGACTTTATAAAAGAAAACTTGTATGTCTTGCCTCTTAAAGTATCTTGATGGATCAAATTTTACTTTATTTATCATTGGTTGGTGATGGCCAGTGGGATTAGACTAGGAAGGAAAGTGAAACTTGATAAAATAACTTTGGGTTGAGAATTAATTCATGGAATTAATTATGTTTGGGTATAAGTAAATACATTTTAAGGGAATTATAGGAAAGATTTTAACCAAATACTATTTATTAGTTGTTCAATTTCTTCCATTTTTCTTTGTTTCACTGTAGCTGTTGTACAGTGATTGGAATTTATTGTTTATTTATTTAATTTTAAAGTTAGCGTAATCTTGAACAGTATCTTATCTGAAATTTTTAATTGATAGGGGGTTCAAATCTACATTGATCATAATTTATTGTTTATTTATTTATTTTTTGAAGTTAGTGTAATCCTGAAAAGTACCTTATTTGAAATTTTTAATTGATAGGGGGTTCCAATCTAGGCATCGAATCTTATTGAAGAAAATGGGTTATATGCTATGATGCACTTTGATGTGAAAGACAATGTTGGTGGATGGAAGCCCACTTCACATCCTTCTAGGCTTTTCTTTAATGATGCAACGGAGATCAAGAGTCAGTCCTTTGAGAAGCATCCTCATTTCCCGATATCCACGTATAACTTATTGGTAATATTGCTTCAATTGTTGAGTCTCACTCTTCGATAATATAATTTAAGATATACATGTTTTTCATCTTTTACCTCCGTGATCTAGAGTAACATTTTAATTCTCAAAGTCATTCGATTAAGTTTTTGTGAATTTTATTGAGTTAATTTGGTAATTACGTTATATGCAGTAATACAAAGCTTCGCTTTACTGTTTGGAACAACTATGCTGAAGAGTTGACCAAATATTTAGCTACACAAACGCAGGATCCAGTAGTGTTTGTACTTCAACTGTGCTGCCTTAACAGGCGTTGGGCTTAGTGCTTTGACTTATATTACTGCATACTTTATATATTATATATGATTTCCATTTGTTTCTTTTACTATTAAGGCTTTTTTAAATTTCCAGTTCAGATGGTTCAAAGTGAATTGCAACTTCATTTTATGTTACAAAGCTGTTGATTGACTTGCATATCCCTGGAATCGAGGATTTTAGCTTTACATATTTAGTCTAACTATTTATCAAGGTATTCTTTAAATGAGATAGTAAAACTTTCATCTATTTTAACCATTTGAAATAGGTTTCCAAACATGCCGGCATCTGCTTCCCAACCATTAGGCCAACAACCTCCTTCTACAATTTCTAATGATGATGGTAACGATATTGGTTTTACAAAAATCATTGCAGACTTACCATCAGTTGAAGAGGTATCATCGACTGTATTTTAAATTGAAGTTTTGTGTTATTTACTGGCTTTCGTTACAATTTACTTCTTTTTTAGTATTTAAGACTGGGGTGTTGGTTTTATGGTCAAGTCTCTTCAGCATTGTCTAGGACTAACTGGGCCTATCTAGGATGTTCTGACCCCACATGTTTTAAAAAAATGATTAAATATAATGGGGAATAAATGTGCAGTAAATGTGAAGAGCATTTCCCAGAAGATATTTGGAGGTATAGTGTTAAGTTACGGGTAAAGCACAAGAGGAGGACTGCCAATATAATGTTATGGGATGGAGAACACCAATGTCTCATTGGAAAAGTAGCTAGAAAGTTTAGTGATCATATTGATATGGTATTTTTTGCTCTCTTATTCCTTGGAGTTCTTGATTTATTTGTTCTTTATAGAAGTATATTCCTTCTTATCTTATTGTTAGATTTTAAATTTTATTAGGACATCACAACAGAAAGTTGTCCTGAGGAGATATTACAATTGGTTGGAAGGCAAATGCTATTTAAGATTGACCGTATTTTGAAGAATCCATCTGGTGGTGGAATTGTGTATTGAATAAATAGCATTTTAGAGAATAAAGCAAAGTTGAGAAGTATGTGGCGGATGAGAGATCGGAATCTGAGCTACTAAAGATGTTATTTAATCTCTTTATAGTTGTCTTATTATTATGTGTTCTGTTCATTTGCCTAACTTATTGAGCATTACATTATTTTCAAAGGAATACAATTTGGATTCCAATATTGAAGTCTTGTTTGAATAGATCACCACAGTTGAGTCCCATACGGTATATTTCAGTTTGTATTTTTGGTAGTGATTGTATAATATTTGCCTTAGTTCATACTTATTTTGGATATTTTTAAAATCAGATTTAATAACATGCACCACTTTTCTTTACTTTACATTTTTTTTTCCACGATTAGCCTTTTGATTCTCCCCCAGTGATGCCACTATAACTCCTGCCACCACTCCATCAAAGCGACCTTTAGAAGATGACCTATTCAGCCCTGATGCAGTCACGTCAACACAGGAATCTGCAAACAAAAAACTTAAGGGTGTTAAGATTGAAAAGCCTTGATTGTGGTTTATTTCTCAAGACTTTTTATGGATATTGAGTTACGTGGTATCCGAAAACAGTTTGCAATTATACATTTAAGATACAAATTGGTTCTACATTTAGTTTGCTACTATGGTTGATATTAGTTATTTTCACCAACTATGGTTGATATAACACAGTTGGTTTCATTTTGGCAACATTTTTTGCTATCATCGGAATTTTTTTATTATGGTTGATGATAGTGTTTTTGGTTATATTTTGGTAATAGGATTTGTTATGATGGGAATTTAATTTTTTGACGTGGGCATATACATATATTTTTTCATGTGGACAGTTATTTGTTTGGTTTATAATTCTCAGCTTTCATTGCCAGTGTTGCTCTTTTAATAATCTTATAATATGAAGGCGGAGATTGGTCTTTCATATGAGTTAGGTTGCTAATTGTTTGCGACATATTTATTAGTGTTGTGATTAAATTTTTTTCCCAATGGTTGGAAACTATTAAATTGTATATTGGGTCTTAGTAGGAATCATTGAAGTTTCCAGGTTTTTGTTATGAAGCATACGAAATTAGTAATGGAGTCCTAATTGGTGCATCAGATGATTTTGATGAAGTAAACAAGCTTTTTTTCATTATGTGATTGTTGTCTGTCTAATGGTATCTTTGTAATCTGTATTTTACTAGTGAAATTGATTTGGAAGCCAGAAGATAATATGGTCTTCATTGAGAATGTTTATGGATAAAATGAATTTGATCTTTTTTTAGTTCAAAACCGATAAAGGTCCGCATATTGCAGCTTATACATTAAATATTTAATTTTTATATATGGATTTAATTAGCTATGAAATTGCTCATATTTTGATAGAGCAAGTCATGGAGGGATTTGATAAAGCTGTATTGACAATGAAGATTGTGCAGGTTGTATTGTTGACAATTGAAACTAATTATGCTTTTTGTTCACCAGAGTTGGATGTAATTCCTCCGTAATCAATTTTGTACTATGATATCTTTTGCCATCTCTATCGTTGATTGGGGCAGTTGGCAAGGAAAATGAAGAAGGGAACTTGCTTGGTGCAAGGTTGGGAAATATTTCATCTCCTCAAGGAGAACGTTAAAAAAAATAATTTTAATCTCAGGCTGCCAATTGCATTATGACACATCATTCGGCGAGGATGAAAAGAAAACAATCTCAAGGCACTGAAGACTATTTGCAATCTGAAATCTTGAATTACTATTGTGATTTATTATCACCTTGCTAAACATCAGCATGTTGTTTCTTTTAACAATGCAGTTATAATTTTTTTTGCACAATGTGTATTATGTGATTTGTGATCATTTATATTTCACGAGATTGCTGGATGTTTTTGTCGTGTTACACTCAAATGTTTATATATAATACTGTTGGGTTTTTTCGATAATCTCATTCCTTTACCTATGCGTTTTCTCTTTAATCTTATTCTTTCCCATTCAACAAATGGTAACCACCTTTGTATCCATCAATCAAAACATTATATTAATTAATTATACACTTTAATTCCTACCTAACGTGGTATAACAAGTATGTTGGTGGACTAGAATAGCTTATTTTCTTGGGCTTTTTTAATAAGATTTACAATTTCAATTGAGAATAACTTTACCACTTATTTTGACACTTTAACTTTTTGTCTTAGTTCTCTATTTGCAGGACGTAAGATTTTTTAGTTAAATGCGATAGTTTTGTCTCAATTACTTTTTACGTTTTCTCATCTTACCTTCTAAATCGGAATTCATTGTTTGTGTGATAGTATTTCAGATATTAATTTAGGAGATTTGTGTTTGAATTGGTTTCTAAGTTTTGCAATGATTTCTTTTAAATATATATATATATATAATATTTTTTAATTATTTATTATTATGATCTTCATTAAACGATTTTATTTAATTATCACCTATGTTTTACATATTTTATATGTTAATTATATTTAATATTTTTATTAATAATATATAATACAATTACAACTGATTCTCTAATAAATCGTTCAATCAATCTAATATAAGTATTGTGTATACAAATCTTCCCTCATTTAAAAATGAACAGCTTACTATCTTATAAATTGGATTATTCTCTAGCTAATAATTTCCAATTGCTTATAAACATTCGTAAAACTTATGGACAGGTGTTCGTGACTCTAAGATTTATGGCAAAATTTCTATTCTCTAGCTAATATATATCTGAATACTTATAACCATTTGTAAAGCTTATTGACATACGTTTGTGACTCTCGGATTAAATGTTCTATTATCAACTAATAATTTCCAATTGCCTATAACCATTTGTAAAACTTATTGACATACATTATTTTTTCCTCTAATATTATGTAACTCTAATATTAAATTGTTTTTTGGAGAAATTGAAGAAGGACAACAAGGAACTATCATCATATGTAAGTATTTCTCATTTTCAATCCTTGATTTTATATAAATTTTGAGGGTTAATCCTCTTCTGGGGATTAAGAAATTTTTATAGAATAGAGTAGTTGATTAGGATTTAGTTTTCTATAGGCTTAAATGGTGTGAAATTATTCTTAGATATGAAATTGGAATTATATGAAAACTAGAAGAGAATTATGTAAAGTTTAAGATGTAAAATTTTCATTTAGTTTATGGAAATTTATTGTGAAATTTATACTAAAGCATAATTTGCTTTCTATAAGTTAAAAAATAGAAATTCTACTTTAAATATAGAATACACTAAAATTTCGATATATATATATATATATATATATGTATGTATCAATTAGTGTAGAAATTTTGTTTAAAGGTTAATAATTATTGTTAATTGTTATTTGAGTGGACATTTGAGACTTTAACATGGGATTCTATGACAAGTTATAAAATGAAGTAAAGTTTAGGGGAAAAAGGAAGAAGGACAAACGTATATTTATTTGAAAAATAAAGAAATCTTGAAAATTTAAAGGAATTAATTAAGTGTATTTAGCTCTCTTTGTCCTTGCCTCATGTTAGATCATGTAAATATTAAGGTGATTGTTAAAGATTAATCTAACTATACAAAAATAGGAATAAACTAGTATGATTAGTGGCTTTAAAGAAGTGGATTTATAAATATATGGATTCAATTCACAATTATAAGTGAAAAGGGCAATTTATTGAGCTATCATAAAGTGTTGGATGTCCAAACTCTAGCCACAAAGACCAGATAATTGTATAAATACCAAGAGAATAACTTATATAATTTTTGGAATTATGATATAAATGGCAGTAACTATTGTTGAAATTGGAAGTATTAAGTGCTGTTGATATTTTGAAGAATGTGATCTTATGGTTGTTGTGAGAATAATTGACATCAAGAAGAATTATAATATGGAGGCAACTTTATTTAGTTAAAGAAAATATGGAATTGGTACGAATTTATAGAAAAGAAATGAGATATAACTTAAAAGAGCAAAAATGTGCTAATATAAGAGTTGATGTATTAAACTGTGAGCAACTAAATAATGTTAGGACGTATAATAAGTGAGTGGAAAAAGGGAAAATGAATGAACGGAATGATTCAAAAGTTATGCAAATAGAAATTATCCGGACAACAAGAATTTATGAGAAAAGGAATTGAAATTTAAGAGTTTTCTTGCTGTACTACAGGAAACACGAAAGGAGCTACATGTATATTGCTACTTAGCCCGTGAGTGGAACTTTCTCTCCTTTCTTAAAATGAAATTTATTATCTTTTGACTTTATTTGGTGATGTGAAATTTATGGAAAAAATTATTTTATGGATTTCCTTTGAAAATTCTTCTTTCATTCGAAAAGGTTATGAAATTGAGAATGGCGTTGTTCAAGAATTCAAAGTCATGATTTATTCTGAATTCAAATGATGAAAGATTTGAAATCCCTCCAAATTTGTATCCTATGTTATGAACATGTTGCCTTCGGGCGAAGGGGCCTATGACTTAAGCTGACAAGATTAAAGCCGCCCAAGCGAAGGGTCCTATTGTGCTAGCTATGGCTCAAGCTGGTTGTTGTACCACCTAGGGCGAAGGGGTCATATGGTTCCTACCGTCCTAGCTTGTGTCTACGCGTGTATGACTAGATATGACAGTTACAAGATGACATGAGATTATGGATACTATTTTGGTGGACTTATAATGGTTCTTGGAATGAATGATTTCCATGAAATTCTCTAGCATTGTAATGATTCTATAATTGTTTTGATGTGAGATGATTTCAACTTGATATATTTTGATTCTTCGAAAGCATGTTTATTTATAAAACACCACTCACTGGGCTTGTTAGCTCACATGTTTTCTAAATGATTTTCTTACCAGGTAGCAATTTAAGTTTGGGCAACTCGTTATAGCCAAGCCTGCTATTTCAAGAATTCGAGCGACCACATGGAATTTGTTATAGGGTTTGTTGTTATTGTGATTTATAGACTTGATATGCTTAAGCTTACTAGAATACATTGGGAATTCCGAGTTATCATACTTGTTTTAGTATATTTCTTCATATATGACGCACGATAACTTGTAACAACAGGGATCCTTATATTGTAAAGTGTCAACGGGTTTAATGCTGGGTGTTTATACAGGTTGGTTTTATTCTTAAATTAGGGGAGATATTGCTAAAATTTTTCTAGAATAATTAGCATGTTCACGAGCCTTGACGGTAGATTCTAGCTTTTAGTTAGAATTTATCGTCGGCGCACATCACACTTCAAGTAAATTAGAGGTACTAGGATTGGGACGTGTCATATCCAACCTGCGTTGATTCAAAAAATCCACAACTAAAACCACACTTGCTAATACATAATACCAACCATCCATTAGAGAGTTCACAAGAGTGAGAAATAGTTTTACAATTAACCCGACATCAAAACTAAAATAAATCATTTCCAATACTCAATGTTTCCAACTAGTATGAGAATAAAAATATGAAATGTGCCAATGTTTTGTGAAATGGTAAAATGTGTTGCATCGTACAATCTAGTGAAGGGTGGTAAAATCTGAACGTGCAAGCAATCCAACTCTGCTCAAGCTCGATCACTTCCTGGTAAGAAAAATGTTAGAAAATATATGAGCTTGGAACTCAGTGAGTGGATAAGTTCAAAAATACATTTATAATTCTTTAATTTTTTTAAAAGTTTTACTGAAATTGTTACTCAGATATATTTCTAAAATGCATTTTATTTTACACGCGTGATATTCAATTTTCCACTACTCGATAACATTTTTTTGTTCCAATCACTAATATTTGAAGAACATATATATGTCTTGCTACTCTAGTAACCCGTGTCTCTTTCTTGTATATTGACAGGGTTTTCGTGAAATCTATATCTATCTTTTGTGTGTTTTGTTTCCATGGTGATTGACAAAGCATATGCAAAGCTTACTTTGGAAGATTAAGAAAAGGGCTAGGTTCTAGAGGAAGCAGATAGTGATAATGCAAACTGTGATCTACTTGCCTCATCAATCATTTTTAACAGAAAAACCCATAAACGCTATGGCTATGAAGAATACGCTCACGACAATATGGAGGTTGGTAAAGGGTATATGTATACAGGAATCCCCAGGTTTGATGTACATCTTTCAATTCTTCCATTATCTTAACTTGAATCGTATCCTTGAGTCCGGGCAATTGCGTCCTTGAGTCTAGACCCTGGACCTTTGGTCAACACATTCTGCTACTCAAAAAGTTGGAAGCATATGAGAATCCTTCGAGGGTTGAGTTATATCACACTAGCATTCAGGTCCAAGTTCATGATATATCTTTTGGTTTTATGTTGGAAAAGGTCGCTAAAATTTGGAGATTATGTAGGATCATTTCTCTTATATGATCTAGAAAACTTTTCGGGCGGCTGGAAATCCTTCATGAGAATTAGATTTCTTTTTGACATTCTCAACCAATTAATAGGAAGACAAAGATAAAGAAAAGTAGAGGAGAGTGGGTTTGGATCAACTTCAAATACAATTGGCTACCTACATTCTACTTCTATTATGAACTACTAGGACACTCAGATCATTTTTGTGAAAAGCTCTTTGATGCTTCCTAAAGTGAAATTGAAAAACCTTACAAATCATGGCTTCTAGCTCAATTTAGCCAAGTACAAAGTTAGATCGGCAGCAAGTGGCTGCGCCATGAGCCACCACTACTTCTAAAGATGGCAAAAATGATGATATAGCAGTTGATTGCTCAATCATTGATTTAGCTCCTCCAAATCAGCCAAATAAAAAAAGGAAAGTATATTGTAATGGCTTTGAGTATATAGAAAGAAAGGCTGGATCATAAAGATTTGAATGATATGGCTCAATATGGAAACCCAACTTTTGTGGAGGATACTAATTTTGAAAATAATATGAACACGAGCAATGTTGTATTGGATTATAATAAATGATCCTAAGAGATGGACGATGGAAGATGATTTTTCTATGGGCCAGCCCAATCAGTAGGAAATGAATCCAACAAGAGAGGAACAACAGACTCCAAAAAACGTACTAGTGATGAGTTCTGCTATGCATGCCTACTGAAAACAACGAGTATTCTTAGTTGGAACTGCCAAGGGATAGGCAACCCATATGCAGTTCACGTCTTATTGGACTTAGTACAGCAAAATAAGCCCGATTTTGTTTTCTTAATTGAAACTATTTCTTATAAAGTTCAGATGGAGCAAATAGGATACAAACTAGGCTTTGAAGGCCTACTTGTGGTAGATTGCATGGGTCATAGTGAGGGCCTTGCTCGCTTGTGGAAAGAAAATAATATGGCGTCTCTTCTCAATTACTTCAGGCATCACATTGACATTGAGATCGTTCTCAACAATCAGCTAAAGTGGAGGCTCACTGGTTTTGACTACTTACCTGAGAGAAGTCATCAACCACATTGTTGGAACCTGCTTCAACACCTATCAGCTCTTTCATCTCTCCCATGTTGTGTTATAGGTGATTTCAACGATATCTTAAGCCAAGACGAAAAAATTGGTAGGGTAGAACAACCAAATTTTCTTATCAATTGTTTCTACTCAACTAGGGAAGATTGCAATTTGAATGATTTGAGCATCTTGGGGTACCCATTCACATGGTTATGAAGAAGAGGAGAATTAGATGGTTTGGAGGAAAAGTTAGACCACTATTGCAAATCCAAACTGGGGATGATGGAAGGTGCTTTTGAACATATTTTAGCGGAGGCTTTGGGTATTCAAGAAGCTCTCACTTGTATCAAAGAACTCTCCCTTGATAATGTGCTTATTGAGATAAATGCACAATTGGTTTACAAGGCATTGCAAAGTAATACTCCTGATGTGTCTTTACTTGGCATAATAATTGATGCTTGCCATAAATTAAGAGATGACATGGATAATATTATCTTCTAATGTGTTTGTAGATCTGTGAATCAGGTTGCTCAACTCTTAGCAATGGCAGCTGGTTCTTTGTCAGGTCCTAATAAGTGGGAAGGGACTACTCTCCACTTATCTATGATGTACTCTTACTTGATGCAAGTAATAATGAATAAGTTCTCTTTCGTCCCAAAAAAAAAAAAAAATTGGGAAGAGAAATTGATATATTCATTGCATGGAATCAGAGTTGAGCAAATGTACAATGAAAGACGGTGGGTGGTGAACCCAATTATACCAATATGAATTAATGAAACTAAATTTTATAATACATAGATATAGCTGAATTGTTGGAAAATTTCTAATTAACTTACAAATGAAATACTAGATCATGTAAATGCTGAAAATACTATGAAAAGAATCTAAAAACTAGAACTAAATCATATAATTTCTGAATAAGCTGCAAACTTAGCTATTAAATCTGAAACTTAGCTAATTACTGATAACTAGAAAATTCACCCTGAAAGTACCTATCACGCATTTACAGAGTAATCTCAATGCATAAGGCGTACTACTCAGAAACTAAATTGATAACTAACAACTCGATAACTACTCATACGCGCGGAGAACAAGCCCCAAAGGCTAACACCACCATACATGGCCTAAAGCCTATGTGTGCATAGTGATGGGTCCACAAGACCTTTATGTAGCTAGTCTAACACTATTGAACAAATCACACTGGTGCAGAGCATGCAGCATCACTGAAACTTGTCTAACACTGTGGAACATATCACACTAATGCAGTAGAGGTAAAGATCACATAGGTACTCTGGTAGTTTTAAAATAATTCTTTGTAACATGCTTTCATAATGATTTCTTAACATAACATGCTTTCTTAAAATTTTTTAACATGGTAACATAATCATTTTTCGCTTTAAAATCTCATTGTAAACATAATAACATAATTAAACATTTAATGGATTTTCATATGAAAATATAGAAATGAAACACGCTTAATTTTACTTTTATAAACTAAACATTTACTAAAATATAATGAAAAAGTATACTAAATAACCTGGAAAGCATTTTTCAACTCAAAGAATTTACAGCTATAATCTAATGTGATAGGCCTTCCCAACATGCTCATCACCACCTGAAATAACAAGAATACAACATTACTTAATGTGCCGCCATTAATCCTCGAAGACGCAACAATGCATGAAAATTCACAAGATGACGACCTTCAACTTATATTCAATATTCCACTACTACCCATTGTTAAATATCACTTCTATTCTTAAACCACTTCTCAAACACTAACACATCATGGCTTCCAACACTGACATTTATGTATATTAAGAAGAATCAACAACATAAAATCCCAGCTCATTATCTACTCATTTTTCATCACCGTTGTGCCATACATCACCTTTACCAAGCATAATCTACAAAATACCCAATTTTTCATATATGGGGTTTATGAAAATCTCATAATAATATATAATGGGAGTTGTAAAGTTAATGTCCATCCTTCTTATGACATGAAGAGCAATTATTAAGCCTCAAATCATAAAAATAAACCATAAAATCAATACCCATTACAAGAAATCAAAAGCCCAAGTGGTAAACCATGCCAACAAAGTGTAAAATCCCATTTCTTGTCCCTTTTTCCTTCGTTTTCTTTTTCTTTTTTTTTTCTTCCTGTTTTCTTCTTCCTTTCTACCGAAGGTGCTGGTATGTGTGAATGTGGTATGTAATTTTCCCAAATTCAAGACAATCATGTACATATATGAATGATTTACATCCATGGCCGCTCAACTTCTTTAGATGGTATAAGTTGGTCCTTAACTAAACTAGTTTGCATGCAAGCCCTTCAATAATTAATTTATTCACTTTAATCCTTTGATGACTTGGACTTTGACCTAATAATTTTGACTTTCACCAAGCATGTATAGAAAACAGATTTAGAAATTTCGGGTCATAACAACCTTACCTCTTAAAAAGTATTTCGTCCTCAAAATTCAGTATCTGAAGAGGTGAGGATACTTAGCACCCATCGACTTCTCTTCTTCCCACATGGCCTGTTGTATCAGACGACCTTTCCACTGCACTAGGACATATGTGCTAGCCATTTTATCTTCTTTATTCTATTACCTCTTGCCAAGTATTCCTTATACGTCAGATTATCCTCCATTACAACCAGCCTTGACTCTAGCACATGAGCTGGATCTGAAATATATTTTGGAAGCATGGAAGTATGAAACACATCATGGATCCTGGATAAATCACCTGGTAATGCTAACCGATAAGTAACAGGCCCAATACACTAAATGATCTCATAAGCTTTGATATTTCATGGGCTCAATTTACCATGCTTACCGAATCTCAAAACACCCCTCTATGGTGACAATTTAAAAAAAAAAACAGCTTTGTCCTCAACTTCGAATTCTAGATCTCTTCTACATTTATCAGCGTAGCTCTTTTGTCTGTCTTGAGCCAGCTTAAGCATTTCCCTGATAATATTTACCTTTTTTGTCTGAACCAGATTAGGCCCTATCAATTTCCTCTCTCCAACTTCACTCCAAGAGACTGGAGTTCTTCACTTTCGGCCATATAAAGCCTTATAAGAAGCCATTCCAATACTAGAATTATAGTTGTTATTACAGGCAAACTCCATCTTTGACAGATGAGTGTCCCAACTACCTTTAAAATCCAACCCACATGCCTGGAGCATATCCTCTAGTGTCTGTATGGTTCCCTCTAACGGACCATCTCTTTGAGGATGAAAAGCTCTGCTAAAATTCAATTTTGTACTCATTGCTTCCTATAAGCTAGGCAAGGGATCTCTATATGATACGATGGACAATAAAGCTCCATATAAGCTGACTATCTCATCAATTTACATATTGCTAACTTACCTAGAGTGTAAGTGGCCTTGATTGGTAGGAATTTAGCAGTTTTTATCAGTCGGTCTACTAGTACCCAAGCACCATCATGACCCCTCTAAGTACAAGGAAGACCAAATAAGAAATCAATAGTGATGTGCTCCCACTTCCACTCAAGAATAGGTAGAGGCTGTAACAATCCAACTATCTTCTGGCTATCAAGCTTTACCTACTGACAAACAAGGCATCGAGAGATAACTCTGCTATGTCCTTCTTTATACCGGGCCACCAGTAGTGTTCTTTCAAACTGTGACACATCTCGTTACTACCTAGGTGTATGACATAAGCAGAGTGCGTCATCTAGAATCTCTCCATTCAGTTCTGAAACATCATAGACACACAATCTATTCCCATGACAAGAGTGCCATTATCTCTAACCGTATAATCCTCTCGTAGTCCAATAATGATCTCCTCCTTCAATTTTTTCAATGCTAGATCTTGATATTTTGCCTCCTTAACCTTGGCAATCAAAGTAGGCCTTACATGGAAATTATCTAATATTGCCCTTGAGGTAGTAGATGACAACTGGGTATTCAACTTTCTGAACTCACAAATCAAAGAAGAAATCATCATATTAGATTAAGCCGAAGAACCACTGGTTTTTCTGCTGAGAGCATTTGCTACCACATTTGCTTTCCCTGGATAATAGTCAATCTTGCAGTTATAGTCTTTTATCAACTCTAACCACCTCTTTTGCCTCAGATTCAACTCTTTCCGATTAAAGATATACTTTAAACTCTTATGATCAGTGTATATCTGGCATTTTTCACCAACATTTTTCACCATATAAGTAATGCCTCCAAATTTTCAATGGCAACACCACTGCAACCAACTCTAGATCATGTGTAGGGTAGTTTAACTCATGCTTCTTCAATTGCCTTGAAGTATAAGTTATAACTTTCGCGTTTTGCATCAAGACACAATCCAAACTTTGACATAGGGTGTCACTATATATCACAAAATCCTCACTCGAAGATGGAAGTACAAGGACAGAAGCGGTGGCCAACCAATGCTTCAATTCCTAAAAACACTTTCCACACTGCATTCTCCACACAAACTTAGAATCCTTCCGAGTCAGACTGGTCGACGGAAGAGCAATTTTTTAGAACCCTTCTATAAACCAGCAGTAGTGACCCGCTATCCCAAGAAAACTCCGTACTTTGGTCACATTAGCAGGTCGTTCCCATTTCTGTACTGCCACAGTCTTTAAAGGATCCAAGTAAATCCCTTCTGATGAGATTACATGACCTAGAAATACAACTTTATCCAGCCAAAACTTATATTTACTAAACTTGGCATACAACTATTTATCTCGCAATAGCTGTAAAATAATCTTCAAATGGTCTACATGCTCATCACAGTTACGAGAATAAATCACTATATCTGTGACAGCCTCAATCTCACATCGCTTAGGTGAAGAAAAGGAGACCAGTTTATAAGTTAAGAGATCCACTCCATCTGACATGAGGCCTTTTGGATAAAAGCCCAAGAGCAAAATCGTACGGGCTAGGCCCAAAACGGACAATGTCATATCAAAGTAGAGCGGGTCATTACAAATGGTATCAGAGAAGAGCCCAACCGGAAGTGTAGCCAATGAGGACGTTGGGCCCCTTAGGTGGGGTGATTGTGACAGCCTCAATCCCACATCGCTTAGGTGAAGAAAAGGAGAGATCGTTTAGAAGTTAAGAGATCCACTCCATCCGACATGAGGCCTTTTGAGTAGAAGCCCAGGAGCAAAACCGTGCAGACTAGGCCCAAAGCGGACAATATCATGTCAAAGTGGAACGGGAGATCGGAAGAGCGTCG
>CAVNYN010286712.1:0-29872 GCA_963692815.1 Nyctanthes arbor-tristis
TACAGTGTATTTTGACTACCAAATCCAAGAATATAGTGGGGGTAAAAATGGCACTGTACATCTCCTCAACTAAAGCTTGTCTTAGGATTGCAACTTGGGTTCAAATTTCAATATATGAAATCATATCAGTGTTGCTTCCAAAAACTAACCTCCTTGCCACTCGAGTCGCACTCAAGCTCAAACCTAAAAACCCTCATTTTTCCTTTTGTTCTTCACGCTGCGAAATCTGTAGAGCGTTGGACAAATGGTTGGCCAAACCCAAATTCGTTATTACCATGGTGGTCCTGTTTCTTGTCTAGAAACTGCTAATATAGGTTACGCTATTTGTAATTGCTTTTCTTGCTTTAGCTCTATGTACTCTGTTATATACCCCTAATATTATTGCTATGCTTAAAGGATTGTGTATGCCTTTTTGGAATAAAGCTATAAAGATTTAGTAAAAAAAGGGGCTATACTTGAGCGCTGCAAAGTAGGGAACTGGTGGGGAAAAATTAAAATGTTGGAGACGTACGTGGTAAGGTGTTGTAACCTTGAGGTCATTATGTGTTAAGGATCATAAGTGTTGGGGACATTAGGTGTAACATCTTTGAAAGGTTGGGAATGTTACGTGTAACATCTTTGAAAGATTGAGGATGTAAAATGCAACAAAGTTTACAAAAAAAAATTCTGCAAGAATTTCCCTCAAAACAACGATCTTCCTGCATTATTCTTAAACCTAGAACATAAATAGAGAGAACCTGCATAAATATGTTCACGACAATAATCACACATCTGATTTCGCTGAGTTGTAGCAGCAACGCCACCGATTTCGCAGCGTGAAGAACAAGAGGAAAAATAAGGGTTTTTGGGTTTGAGCTTGAGTGCAACTCAAGTGGCAAGGTGGTTAGTTTCTGAAAGCAACACTGATATGAGTTCATGTATTGAAATTTGAACAAGTTGCAATCCTAAGACAAGCTTTAATTGAGAAGATGTGTAGTGCCATTTTCCCCCCCATTATATTCTTGGATTTGGTAGTCAAAATGTGTTCTAACAGTATGTGTGGACGGAAACCGTCTTCATGGACTTGGGTGGAGATTTTGGCAAAGGTTGGGGACCCACAGGAGAATAATTAAAGGTTAGGGATGTAATCTATGAAAACTTCAAAGGTTGGGGACGTTAGGTGTAAATAACCCTTTTAATTATAATAATAATAATGCTATTTGTATAGACTAGAGGCGTCCGTCTCTAGTCTATTAGTAGTTTAGATAAATAATATTATTCTTTAATTAATTAACAAAAATGTTTGGGAGGCGATTTTATTTTTCTTATACGCAGGCATATCATTATGCATGCGTGGCACAGATTTAGGTTACAAATATGGGGTGTATGTAATTTAGATATGTGCGATATATGCACGCATATATGTTTTTTTGCTGTGTGTAGGCAAAATAAAATTCCTCTGGGGGGAAGGGGTTAGTGAAGTGGTCAAGTGGATCCCAAATTCTACAAATATCAAAAAATTCATGGGCTGGAGTATTGAGTGTAGAGTAGTCATGGGGTACTGGAATTTTTTCTAGGCATATCTTATTGATCTCATAAACTAACCACGCATGCGAATTTGTTAGAGGAAAAAGGTTTGGCTAACAGCAAAAAGATCTTATGTGCCCCACTTATTTTGAAAGAGGGTAATGTTTTAGGGAGGTTACTTGTGTAAATATGCAATTTTTATGAATCTAGGATTAGGATAATAGAATTAGATTAAATCAGGTTTTAGTGTTGAAGTTTTGTGATCAATATGGAACTTTATTTTGGAGTTTGTTAACACCTTGAATAGAACAGCTTGATAATGTTTTCATTGCTACTTCTTTGACCTCTATGAAATGTTCCCTGCAAGAGTTATGAGCCAGAATAATACACGATTACAAACTTGCTTGTAAATTTAACAAAAAATTATGGCGAAAACTACCGTAAGACCTTGTAAACAGGAACAAATCCCCGTCGTCCAAGTTTACACACATCCAAGAAGTTCTCTGTGGCAGCCAGTATACTTTCCCAACTATAGGAAGGAACTCCTATACAATATAACTTACCTATCTCAATTTTTTTCGATGAGACAATATGGTGGAATAAAATCCCATTTGTTACCATAAACTAGCTTTTCTCCTAATTAAGCAAAAAATATTTATGCAAAATTCGAATGAACTTATAGTTTTCCAGTGCATATCAAAGACTAGACAGATTCAATGCACACTTTCTTGTTACTAAAACTTGTATAGATTTTTGTTCTCCACAACCCCCCTCCAAAAAAAAAAAAAAAATCTTGTATAGATTCTGGTTGGACATGCAAACAACATTAACGGAAGGAAGTAGGACTGGGCGTCTGATCCGGAAATCCGGCAAAACCGACTCAACCAACTCGGGAAAAATCGGATCGGGTCGGTTTACTGTGCACGGCGGGTCGAAAACGGAGATAGGAGGCACGCTCTTCCGATCTCCGGGTTGAATCGGATCCGGATCGAGGGGTTAAAACCCATCAAATCCGTGGGTTCCCAACCCGTGAACCCGATCCGGGTGTGACCCAGTCGGGTTGTCAGGTCATACCCGGTTGGGTTATTCAGGTTAAACCCGAATTATACATATATAGTATATTTCTTTTTTTTTGGTTTCTTTTGGTTCCTAAATCTTAATTCCCAAAGACTAAAATCGTGTCTTTCTTTTCCTCATACCTATTCACCTCACTCTCTCACTCTGAGTCTCACTCTCAACTCTCATAGACATAAAGGCTCAAAGATACAGTCGCATAGCTCTCACCCCTCGGCCCTCACAAACCCTAGAAGAACAATATAGCAGCCGCCCTCTTAGCTCCCTTGTCTCTGCCGTCTCCGCCGCTTCGTCTGGTGCTTCTGCTACTCGCCTGCTGCTGCTGCGACTGCTGCCCTCCTGCTGCTGCTGCGACTGCCTCTGTCGGCTGCTTCGTCTGTTGGTTGCTGCTGCCCGCCGCTGCCGCCGCACCTGCTTTCGCCGGATTCTGCCTCCCAAGTCGCCGGTAGATAGTTTAGTTTTCCTTTTTTTTTTTTAATTTCAGATTTTTGCATTTTAACAATATAAATTATTTTCACTTTAATTTCACTGCCCCTAAAACTTTGTCCTGTCACCGGTTCTTGACTTGGAAGGAGACTCCATTTCATAGAGCATCGCATTCAATTTGAGATAAGTTAATTCACGTGGAGTTGTGTGATTTTTCTTGGTATGATATAGGAACAGAGAAGGGAGGGGGAATGAGAAAAATAGGAAAGTTAATATTTTGAGTACTGGGAGACTAATGAAATCAGGCTACAATTGAGCTGTATATCTCTTTTTTACACGTATTTATGTTGTTGGGGCAGAGAATGAATGAGTAAAGCAGGGTTTGATTTGGACATTCTTGATTATGATGTCAAAGTAATCTGATCTTCATATATCTAGTTTGTTCCAGTAAATTGATTGATTCATATATGTTGCTTCTCTTAAATTCATATGATGATGGAACTCAAAGTCCTGAAAAAAATCTTTGCTTTTCTGATATTGATATTATTACCGTTACAAATAAGTGGTTTGATTACTGTGATTTTTGGAAGCAATAAGCAATGTCAGCTTATTGCACTCTTAGCTAAAATTTTTCTGTTAAACGATATATTGACATTGGCATTTGTACATGTACCAGGTTATCTTATTATACTTGATAAAAGGATTCTATTGTAGGGGAAATTTTGAACCTGTAATCATCTTTTCTGGTGCTTTCTCATTTTAGAGTCTTATATTGATTTCTTGTGGATAAGCTGTTTTAGTTTCTGTTAAGTTGTTGAATATTGAATATTTATTCAAATATATATATATATATTGTTGAAGAAGGAAAAACAGAATTCTTGTGGAAAAAATGTTTTCCAGAATCCTTGTGGAATAATTGGTGCATTTAGTTCAAGTGATAGTATACATGTCACATTTGATTGGCAAAATTCTGGGCCACATTTTCAATTCTGGGCCAAAATTCAAGTTGGGCTGGTATTGGGCCGGCCCAACCCTAGACCCGATTCAACCCGAGTCAATTCGGGCTGAGTCGGGTTATGGAACAGAGCCGAGTCGGCTCGGTTCCAAAATCGTCAATCGACTCAGTGTCGGGTAGGGTTCGGGTTGGGACGAAACCCAACCCGACCCGTCCGACGCCCAGCCCTAGTAGGAAGTAAGAAAATTCCTTATCAGTCATCGACCTTGTGGTGCTGACATGGTCACGTCATTGGATATTGACCCCAGTTTTTGAGAGGATGAAGATGTGCTAATTATGCGTCTTCTCATTAAAAAAGCTGGTTGTTTAGGAACGGGTAGAACTGCATTTTCACCACTAAGCATGTAAACTACATTGGACATAGTGGGACGATCATTGGGATCTTCTTCGACGCACAACAACCCAATATTTATGCATTTTATAACTTCAGGTTCCTCACAAGAATCACACAGTACTGGATCCACTAAATCCAATGCCTTGTCTTCATTCCATAATCTCCACATCTGGAAGAATAGCTTCAAGTCTTTCACACAGTTGACTACAAAAACAGTTGCAGAAAAATGGAGGAAGTTAGCCACTTACATAAGCTAAGAGATTCAAGTCTTCTGTGGACTGATAAAATCCTTTGTTTCTCTAGATCGGAAGAGCGATCTCAAGCACAACCACCCCAAAATTGAATACATCAGATTTTATCGAGAATAGCCCGTCTGATGCATACTCTGGAGACATATCCACTAGATCAAGATCACTAGATGTCAGTTGTGTAGAACACTTGAGAAAGAGATCAAGGCATGAAATGTAGGATGTCATTTGAGTTTCAATTTTACACAAATGAGATTAGTCTAGCGGAATCAGCGTGGAGATTATTGATATAGTTAATTCATCTTGGCATAGTCTAACTGTGATCATATCAATTTAAATGGAAACTTACTATGTTCCCACAACTTTATTGGTGCTTGCTTCAGTTTCTTTGCCCTCAACGATTCTTGCCAAACCAAAGTCGGAAATTTTCGGGTTAATCTCTTTGTCTAACAAGATGTTACTCGTTTTCAAATCCCGGTGAATAATCCTCAACCTTGAGTTATGATGAAGGTAAAGAACACCCCCTGCTATCCCCAAGATAATGTCAAACCGCTGCCTCCACAGTAGTAACTTGCATAGCTCCTGATCTAACAATTTTGATGAAAAGATTATATATCATTGGTTGAAACCACAATTGAACTATAAAACATAATACTTTATGAACTAACCAAATATGAAGGCATCCAAACTTTTGTTGGGCATATATTCATAGAGTAAGATCTTTTCATTCTCCTTTATGCAGTAGCCCAAAAGGCGAACCAGGTTTCGATGTTGAAGCTTTGCAATCAATATAACTTCATTCTGAATTTCGTTAAAGCCTTGAACAGAGCAGCTTGACAATCTTTTCACTGCAATTTCTTGACCTCCAGGAAATGTTCCCTGCAAGAGTTATGAACTAGAATTGGTACATAATGACAAACTTGAATGTAAATATGACAAAAGATTATGGAGAAAACTATTGTAAGACCTTCCAAACAGGACCAAATCCCCCTCGTCCAAGTTTATGTACATCCGAGAAGTTCTCTGTGTCAGCCAGTATACTTTCCCAACTGCAGGAAGGTACAATGATACCGGTCTTGTTTTCTCCCCCGGCCATATTCAAGAACGTTTGGCCTTCATTTTGCAAGTCATCATTGTAAGCAAATGCTACTGGTGATCTCTCAACTTCTGCCGTTTGAAATGCACACCTTTGATATTTCCATATCCAAAAAATGGCCAATAGGATGATAGAAGCAGCAACAGAGCCCACTACAACACCTATTGCAACCCCTCTATTCTTTTCCTTTTTGATGCTCGACACCTCAGGCGCAGAGGCAGCAAGTCTAACGTGGATAGTTCTCCCACTGCTATCATTTCCTGAGAGCTGTTTCAGATTAATTAATTCCCCGTTCCAAACCAAGCATTCATCGCCATTGTAAGAATAAGCTGTACAGGAGCAATTATTTAATCAGATAGATTCACATAATCCAGCACTCCCTGCTTTCACTGATCGAGAATTCTCAGGCAAGCTAACTTGTTTACTTATAAAAAACTTGTCTTCTCTTCCCCGCGAAGTAGAACCATTCCCACACTTTTGCAAATCGATCTTTCTCACACAGCGTCCGGAGAAATCCTTCAAACTCCAATCAGTATCTGACTTGTTCCTAAATCCTGGCAAACAGAAACAGAAAGGCATCCAATTTTGATTGCAGACACCGTATGCCCCGCAATAAGCATACACCTCGCATTGCTGGGTTGGTTGAGCTAAAAACCAAGTCTGGATCCAATTATCAGGCCACCAGGATGTCTGCAGAAATTGCCCAGAAACGTCTATCACTAATCTTGACAAAGTAATAGATTCATAATGCAAATACGTGAAATAAGTCTCGTTGCCGTTATTAACACAAGTAACATTATAGAACCTCATCTCAGGAAATATAGTGAAATTACGCCCATTCCAGGTTGCACTATTCGAGTACTGTTTAGTCCCATTCCATGTCATACTAAACTGAAGCTTGTTGGGATCCAGTGTTGAAACTTACATTTTAAAACTTTAAAACATAACTATTTTGTTTTAATTCTTATGTTTCATTTCCCTTTAATTTTCGGTTTTACTTTTATTTCTTACATGTAACCTCCATTTAAATACATGATTATTATCATTCATGTGGGGGTTGATTCTTGCACTATAAATAGGTGCTTGTTTCATTGTTTTAAAAACAAGAACCAAGACATACAATCTAAGAAATTCCCCATACATATATATAACGTAGTTTATATTATTTGGCAATACAATAGAGGCTTGTTCCTCACTCCCTGTGATCTTGCTCATGGACGGAGTATTGACTGAGAGCTATGTGTTTTATCTTGGAGCCGTGTCATGCCGATAATACCCACACGAGGGAAGGCCAACACGATTTTAAGACAGCGTCATTGACACGATTCTCCTAGACCAGTCATTTTAAATTTTCCTTCTACCTTTCTATTATTTTATTTAATTGAGATAATGTGTTTGATTTAATTAATTTTATGTTACACGAGTATCACATAAATCACACAATTTCCCAACATCTAGCGCACAAGAAAAAAGTCCAGGTGCAGGGTCTTCAGAATTTTGCCAAGAAATAAGAATCTGCTTTCTTCCCGTACGTTTGTCATAGCCAAGTTTGGTACCAGGCAGCCATGTGTCTGTTGGATTATCAAAACTTGGCCAAAATACTTGTTTTGACCCATCTCTCAAAACTAAATTACCATCATCACCTAGACTGCCACTGTAGAGTTAGAGGAAGTGGACATTACATTTGTTGACCAAATTACCTTGGAATCATTCATAAGAACCAAATTCCCATCTAAAATTTTCACTCGTGCAAGTCCAAAGTCCGTAATAGGTATCTCTCTATTTGCTACCCAGACTACGGTACTTACACTATTTTTGTACCACATTCCTGTGTAATACTTATTAGACGACCTTGTGAAGAATCCCATCTCAAAGGTGTTACCAGCAGAGACAATCGTCTGGTTTCCTGCAAGAGATTGGTTTGCCGTGATGCCGCCCCCGGCGAAAGATCCATACTTATAAAGAAACTTAGGATCAACAAGACATAAAAAATGGGACAACTAGGATTCTCTTTGATCATGTCTGCAGATGTAACCTGAAAACAAGGAGCATATGAAATGCAATAACGAGTTTCTTGGTTACGAATCTGATTTCGGTGGAAAATTGTTCTTTTGTTCTACATCAATGTCACAATAGCCGCTTAATCTGACAATATTTAGAATTTTAAACGTGACCATCCATAAACACTGTATTATAACGTTTGGTAATTGTGAGCGTAATTAATATTATTCTTTGCACAGAGTCAAGCCTGCCTCAATTGACTACTCTAAGCTTAAATGTCATTGGTTGACGTTGACCTAAAAGCTTTACCGCTGAAATGTTAAGATATTTGTCACAAAGTTATTGGTTATTACTCTGAAAAATAAAAACAAACCTAACCCAGATTTTCGGGGATTAATTCTCATTACAATGCAGAGAACGTTTTTTGAGAATGAGCACACAGATTTTCATAGAATATTAAACGCAAGACCAATGTAGTGGAGACTTCTTAAAGAAATGACTTAGTTTTCTAGACCCCGTGATAAGTTCAATCCATATATCTACTCATCACAAACTCATACTTGATCGGTATCCATTTTATCGAAATTGAGAGAATACTCCAAATGAATTTGAATCTCACCATTTTAAGGCTATGCTGGGGCTTTTAAATGGATGGATCTTATCAACATTCCGGTACTTTTGTGTTTCAAAGCCAAAAGTTCTAGCTAGCCATTTCTTAGTAAGAATGGATGTCCCTATTATGCCAAAATAGTAGACACTGCTAATAGATAAAAAATTACTAAAGATGCAAGCCATAGAATTCCTCAATTCTGACGCAAGGAACTTATGAAATCAAATAGTTACATTCTGGTTGGACATTGAAGACAACATTAATAGAAGGAAATAAGCAAAGTCATCATCAGTCATCTCCCCTGTGGTCAAGACATTGTCAACTCATTTGAAACTGAATTAGGTTTTCGAGAGGATGAGGGTGTGCTTAAGACGCGCCTTCTCATTACAAAAGCTGATTGTTTAGGAGCTGGAAGAATTGCAGTTTCACCACTAAGCATGTAAACTACATTGGCCATGGTGGGATGATCATCAGGATCTTCTTTGATGCACAACAACCCAATGTTTATGCATTTTGTAACTTCAGATTCCTCGCAAGAATCGTGCAGTACTGGATCAACTAAATCCAATGCCTTGTCTTCATTCCATAATCTCCATGCCTGCAAACATAGCGTTTCAAGTCATCTACACACTAGATTGCCAAAACAATTACAGAAAATGGAGGAAGTTAACCACTTACATAAGCTAAAAGATTCAAGTCTTCTGTGAACTGATGCAATCCTGCGTTTCTCTTTTCACTGATTATCTTAAGTACAACCACCCCAAAACTAAATACATCTGACTTTATGGAGAATGGCCCACCTGATGCATACTCTGGAGACATGTATCCACTAGATCAACATAACTAGACGTAAGTAGTGCACAAAAGTTAGAAATTAAGAGATCGAAGAAGTAAACTCAAGATGGTTGATATGGTTAATTCATCTTGGCATGGTCTAATTGTGATCATATCAATTTAAATGAAACTTACTAGGTTCCCACAACTTGGTGGTGCTTGCTCCCATTCCTTTGCCCTCAACAATTTTTGCCAAACCAAAGTCAGAAATTTTGGGGTTCATCTCTTCGTGTAATAGAATGTTGCCAACCGCTTCTTCCAATTCAGTAACTTGCATAGCTCATGATCTAAAACTTTTAACAAAAAAATAAATATCATTGCTGCCTAGGTTGGTATCAAAATGTAGCCTCGTTCCCGGTATGTGCTGACCTCGATATCTGCTTAATCTGCCCTGAAACATCCATCACTAATCTCGGCAAAGAATCAGTAGGACTGTAGATCGAATATGTAAAGTAACTCTCATTATCATTATCCACATAACAAACGTTAAAACCATAATTCAGCATCATTTCGGGAACTAATTCTATATGATTATTATTGATTTAAAAGTTATCTGTGTCAATGAGTTATTTTTATTCAACTTTTTGTGTTTCTATTTGTCCAAAACCAAATAACTATTTGGCTTTGATTTTTCTCTTATATATTAATTAACAATTTCAATCTCTCGACCTACCTTCATTTCCCAAGTACGTCCCCGTCTTCCATTTTCAATTATTATTACTTTATTGGAGGAAAGAGAAATTTATGCTTGGTCTAGTATTTTCCCTACGTAAAAATTGGCGAAATATACCGAAAAAGAAACACTATTTGTATTTTGTACATAATTTTTTTTTTAAAATTTATACACACTTTTTATATTTGCTTGAATATATGTGATCTCGTCTTCTTTGAAAGGACAATTTTTGGGAATGTGTACAAATTTTGTACACTTTATATGTACAATAGTGCTTATATTGAAATATTTGAACTTACATGTTGGTACTTTTTTCAAAAAGAAAAGGGGGGGGGTGAAAATAAAATTATTGCCTTTCTAGAGCTATTATCACATGAAGTCCTTCTCGTGTTCATAAAACACAAGTTATGTAGACCGGTTGGACATGGTGACATTGTCAAAACCATGCTAACAAATCAACTCATTTATAATTCAAGATAGAATTTGGTCAAACAAATAGCATCCACATTTCATACATTACTTGGAATCTACATGTATCCTACAAAAAATCTCTGTCACTCTTTATCATAACACCTATTTCAATTTCAAAAATAGAAATGCTTTGATAGCCGGGCAAATAGAAGGAAACACGAAAATTCCTTATCCATCATCACCCTTCTGGAACGGACATGGTCAGCCTTTAGAAATTAACGGACTCCGCTTTTTGAGAGGATGATGTACTAACAACGCGTCTTCTAATTACAAAAACTGGTTGTTTAGGTACTAGAAGAACTACAGTTTCACCACTAAGCATATAAGCTATATTGGACATGGTGGGACGATCATCTGGATCTTCTTCGAAGCACAACAGCCAATGTTTATGCATTTATTACTTCACCAGAATCATGCAGTACTGGATCCACTATATCTAATGACTTGCTTTCATTCCATAACCTCCATATCTGCAAGAATAGATTTAAATCTTTTACATACTCTATTGGCCAAACAGTTGCAGAAAAATGGCCGAAGTTACAAGCCGCTTGCATAAGCTAAGGGATTCAAGTTTTTTATGGATTAATGCCTACAACTTTGTTGGTGCTTGCTTTTGTTCCTTTGCCCTCAACAATCCTTGCCAGATTGAAGTAAAAAATTTTGGGGTTCATCTCTTCATAATGTTGCTCGTTTTCAAATCTCTGTGAATAATATTCCTTAATCTTGATCACGGTGAAAATAAAGAAGTCCTCGTGCGATCCACAGGATATTGTCTAACTGTTTTTTCCATATTAGCAACTTGCATAGCTTTTGATCTAATCATTTTGAATTGGGGAATTATATTTCTACCACAATAATTAATTCTCCCACCACATTTTATACCCACTACAAATAATTTATATTTTTAATTATCACACCACAACACATTTACATTTCTAACCCACATTTTAAAAGTAAAAATAAAATAAAAATAATAATGAAATCAATTGCCAACCCCATTCGTCTGATTACCCGGCAACATCTCAGCCGCCTTCATCGCCCCCACTCAATTAATCTTTCAGCAGCCCCACACAACCAATTTCTAACATGTTCTTGCGGAAGGCATTCCTATAATTCATCTGTGTGTTTTTTTCTCCTTTTTTTTTTTTTTTTTTTTTGCCAGTTGTTTTGAATATTCTATTGTTTGAGGAGATATTTCAGTATCTGCAAAAATGAGGAATTAGCATTAATCGTAGAAGCTGCCCTATCTTGGATGATTCAAGGCCTTGTGGTTGATGCCATTGCTATCGTGGCACTCAAGTGCCCATGCCGACTAGCTAATGAGGATGAAGAGAGTGAAGATTCATGGTCGTAATAGAAAAAGGAGATTTTAACCTTGCAATTGTGGTTTGGTGTGAGAAGCAAAAATTTATTTAAAAAAAAAAAAAAATTCTAAAAGAAGGCCTTAAAAGAAGGTTATTTAAGTCACTTTACTTGAGGATATTTAAGTGAATAGAAAAGTGTGATGTAAGAATAAATTAACGTGGCAGGAATATAATTCCCCTTTTGAATTAGTCTATTTGAACACACACGTGAACAAAAATTATAAAAAAAAAGGCTTAATTTACCTTATTACCCTTAAAATGACTTTGGACACTCTTTGAATTGTGTATGGCTAATAAAGTAATGTAAATATTTTTTGTCATAGCTTTTGTATACCTATATTTCCAAATAGCGTGACTCAATAATTTTATAGCAAAAAAGAACATAAATCACTGATTGAAACCATAATTGAGCTGTAAAACGAAAATATTTTATGAACAAACCAAATATGAAGGCATCCAAACCAAATATTTTATTAGAGTTCAAACAAGACCATTGACAGACATTGTATTATAAGGTTTACTAATAATAATATATTTCACGTGGCATTGACTAGTGTATTTAACATTAATCTTTGCACAGAATCAAGCCTGCCTCAAATATAATTGATTGACGTAAAAGCTTCATCACGATGGTTGTCAAAACGTTATTGGTTGCTTTGAAAAATAAAAACAAACCTCACGGGATTTTAAGGGATTGATTATTGTTATTATTATTATTATTATTATTATTATTATTATTATGCAGAGATATTTTAGAGAATGAGCACACATATTTTCACAGAATATTATAGACCTATACAGCGGAGACTTTCTTGTTATTGGAATTACTAGTTTTCTAGACCCCGTTATTAAAAGTTCAATCCATATATCTTCTAGTCGCCAACTCGAACTTGATCCAATTGCATTTTATTGGAATTAAGATAATATCCTATGTGAATTTCAACCTCGCCCTTATAAGGCTATACCATATCCGATGTTGTTGCTAAATGTATGAAACTTACCAATGCTACAGTACTCATGTTTCCAAGCCAAAGTTCTAGCCAATTCTTTGAAAGAGCGAGTGATAGTGTTTTGCCTAAATAGTAGACACGGTAACAAATAAGAGAATACTAAAAATCCAGCCATAGAATTTTCCAATTTTGATAAAAGGTACTTATTAGATCAAATGTGTATACTCCAACTGGACATTACAGACTACATTAATAGAAGGAAATAAGAAAATTCCTCATCAGTTCAATAATGACTGGGAATCATTCAATAGCACCAAATTTCCATCCAAAATTTTCAGTTCTGCAGAATTCATCCCTATAATGGGCATCTCCCGATTTGCCACCCAAACTATGGTTCCCCTGTTACTTCTGTACCAGATTCCTATATAATACCAGGCGTTACTGAAACTCGATGTTGAGAAAAATCCGAGTTCAAAGACATTATTACCAGCAGAGATAATTGTCTTCATTCCGTACGAGATTGGTTCGCTGTGATGCTGTCAGCTCCTTGAGAAAGATTGGTGCATATAAATAAACATAGCAGATATAAAACAGAGAGTGAAACTGTCAGTGCTTTTTGTGATCATGGCTGCAGATCAATGTGTTTGGGAAACACGGAGAAAAAAGTATACAATTAAAATATCCAACCCGGTTATCAACTAGAAATCCGCCTTTAACTGGAAACCGAAGGTGATGTCTGCGGAAGAATAAAATGACAGCTTGAAGAAAAAGAAATATGAAAGAATCTTGAAAATGGACAGGCAACAATCGTGTATTCTTTTTTTGTGACTCTGACAACCTCCAAGATCAGTGATTAATTCGCCTTCCGTTTCTTGCCACTGAACATTTCTCAGTTTAAATTTTTAGAATTGTCAATGTACGGTATGCTATGCATCACATTCACCCTTCCTAACTTTAGTGACAAACGTCGCAGCATTTTGATAAATTTAGTGACAAAAAAAAAAAAAAAAAATTCTGAGAAACATTGTTAAAAAATAGTCAGTCCCTGTTTATCTTTGTACAGAAGATCTCCAATATAAAAGTGACATTTTTAATTCTTCATGCTTCTGAAATTAGATTATTATTATTCACTTCTTCTCCTGCCTTCTTCCCATATATATATATATATATATTTTTTTTTAAGGGGAGAGAGGGTTGGGGGGGGGGGCGCGTATGAAAAATTAAGAGAGAAAAACTTGTATAGGATGGCCAAAATCCCCATCCAATCCAAACACATAATTATATTTTAAAAAGCTGTCCATATCGTTAATGCGGGGAGTTTTACTTATACCAAATTGATTTGCCAAATAAATTTGACAAAAAATCGTGTTCCTTAAATCTGACCGTCTTTATTTATTTATCTTCATCTTCATATAAAATCAGTTAAATTCTCTTGCCCATTCCATAAAAGCTCACCGGTTTTCCTTTATAATTATTCAATCCACTACCTTAATAATACAATGATCCTTAACAACAAATGGCCTCCCATCAAAAACAATTTTCCTCATAATCGATGTATTGCCTTCACCACTGAAACCAGCAAATTTCTCCCCATTTATCAATTGTTGACAAAATAAATTTTTGGAGACAAAAAATATGAAGCCAAAGAAACATTTTCAAATGGCATAATACATCAACTCCCTGATAAAGCTCCTAAAATTTTTCTTTTTGATAAAAATATGAGTTTGAAATATCATGTTTGTTAAATTGTATTTGTATAAAATGATGAAAAGGTAACTCAACAATTATGTAATTCGTGTGATATGTATATATTATTTTTGAGTTATTCTCCGATACTTTATGAATGATAGTACTGTTATTTTTTGCTGCGAATGCAAAGTAGAAACATACAATTGTTGTTTGATTTACCATTTCTACTTGAATGCCAATTAAGATTATTATTAATGTTGTAGCTTGTAGGCATGTCTATTAAAAAATTGTTCTTTCATGGAGTGTAGCCAGTTAAGGTTGTTATAATTAAGAAATTGATTGATTTTGAATGGAGATAGGGTAGCCAACGATGCAGATTTGCAGGAGCTGTTGAGTATTGGAATAATAAATAGCAAAAACTGCAATATTTTTATGGAAGTTCAAAATGAATATGTACTGTAGAATTTGCTTAATTTAAGAGATCGGCCGATCAAATTTATTATTAAGTAGTTGATCAAATTTTTTCCTCCAAACTGTTTACATTTTGATCTCATTATTATTTATTTGTTTATTAACTCTTTATTATTTTTTTGACATCTTATTATCTTACATGGAAAGGGATCGACGACATCTTTGAAATGAAAACCTACACTCAACCAATCACACACAAAACCACACACAAAGACACGAATTCAACTCAAGTAAAATACGCAATTGTCTTATTCAAGTGTAGCATAGAACCCAACAATGAATTGAAAAGGTAAAAAAATAGGTTGCCCAAGTAGACTACATGTTCTAAATGGGTCAGGCTTGCAATAATTGTTCAAAAAAACACAAGACTAAAAATGTAAAGTAAAGAAATGCCTCAAAACCAAAAAATGCAAGTAATAATTTAATGAAAAAAATTGAAATCAACAGTGGCGAAGCAATTGGACAAATCCTTCTTGTCGAGCTACCCCAAAAATTGGTGTCATGAGATGAAAACGGACTCTGAGTGTAAAAGTTATCTCCACTACTCCATTTCTTCGATCATCGACAATGATAAGGGTTTTTTTTTAAGAGAAAATAATTATTCATTTGTGGCATCAGTATGCAAAACATCAAGAATAAATGTTTGTGGCAATCGTATCATTATTACATCAATGAGCTGTTATTAAAACATTTTCCAAAACAAAGAAACTAAAAAAACAGTTAATTGGAGAAACCAAAAATAAATAAATAAAAAACGACACATACACACATATATGAGGCATTATTAATTAAAAAATTACAAAAAAAAAAAAAATCAATTTTACAAATTTAGAAAGTACATGTAGGAAATATTCTTGGCTACCTTGTTCCTTTTTTTTTAAAATATAAAATATATATATAAATATTTTCCAAAACAAAGAAAATAAAATTGTAGGGGTTGAAGGGCACGGAATCCCTTTTACGGGGGTTCAGGGCAACGCCCACAAAATTTTTCTTTATGCTAATATAAATTACTGAAAATAGAATTTCTCGACTTCATAGTACAAATTAAATATAAAATTAAACATACAAAATAATTACAAGAAAATAAATTCTAATATCAAGTATAAGATAGAAAATTGTTCCCGCGTATTTTTCTTCAACAAAGGGCGGAGGAAGATTTTAGTTTCAATCTAGAATACAATGTAGACAAAAGTTTGATTTATAAATGATTCAATATTATTGTTCGACCTTATCTTATTTTAAAAGTATTTTATTTTATGTTTTGAACCTAATTAATTGAAAATGATGTGTTTTATAATTTATCTACCATATTTTGAACTCCAGCCATGTCTCATTCTAACTGCCAATAGACAAAGAAGGCTAGTAAGTTGTAAATATAGAGAACAACATAGCTTCATGTAAAGAAAGCGTTAAGAACCGGGATGGAGACGTAAAATATTGACTTTTGCTTTTTACTGTTCTTCTTCGTCTCCTACACCGAACTGAAACTCCCGACCATAAACAAAAAAGGGACAGCAAAAAGGGGGAGAAAAAGGTTCCGAGTTCAGGCAAGGGGTATAGGGCGTCAACTGGACCGAGCTGTTAACCCATTTCTCCGTCTGTGCCCATGATTCAAATATGTCACCCCATTTATGCACGTCCTGGGAACAATCTAACATCTTTAACAGATTTTTGCCTGGACAAGTTTGGAATTAGCTATTTTTTAGAATTTAGATTATGCACCTCAATTCTTTTGATGAAACAATATGACCGAATACAATGCCATTTGTTACCATAAACGATCTTTTTTCCTGAATTAAGCAAGCAACATTTTGCAAAGTCAGAATAACCATAGAGATCTCTAGTACATATCAAAGACTAGACATATTCAATTGGACACTTGTTACTAAAACTACTTGTATAGATTGTGGTTGGACATGCAGACAACATTAAAATAAGGAAATAAGCAAATTCCTCGTCATTCATCGCCCTTCGGGCTCTGACATTGTTAGCTCATTGGAAATTGGCACTGGTTTTGGAGAGGACGAGGATGTGCTAACAATGTGTCTTCTCATTACAAAAGCTGGTTGTTTAGGAACTGGTAGAACTGCAGTTTCACCACCAAGCATGTAAACTACACTGGACATGGTGGGCCGATCATGGGGATCTTCTTCAACGCACAACAACCCAATATTTATTCATTTTATGACTTCAAGTTCCTCACAAGAATCACGCAGTATTGGATCCACTATATCTAGTGCCTTGTTTTCATTCCATAATCTCCATACCTGAAACAATAGCTTCAAATCTTTTATGCAGTCTATAGGCAAAACGGTTGTAGAAAAACGGAGGAAGTTATCACACTTACATAAGCTAATAGATTCAAGTCTTCTGTTGATTGATAAAATCCAGTGTTTCTCTTTCCACTTATTATCTCGAGTACAACCACCCCAAAACTGAATACGTCTGACTTTATGGAGAATAGCCCGTCTGACGCATATTCCGGGGGCATATATCCACTAGATCAAGGTAACTAGATGTTAGAAGTGCAAAACAGTTGAGAAAGAGATCAAGGCAGAAAATCAAGGATGTCCTTTGAGTTTCACTTTTGCATAATGAAGATTAGACCAAAGGAATTAAGGTGGAGATGATTGATATAGTTAATGTATCTTGGCAGAGTCTAACTTTAAGCATATCAATTTAAATGGAAGCTTACTAGGTTCCCACAAATTTATTGGTGCTTGCTCCCGTTCCTTTGCCCTCAACGATTCTTGCCAAACCAAAGTCGGAAATTTTGGGTTCATCTCTTCATCTAATAGAATGTTGTTTGTTTTCAAATCTCTGTGAATAATCCTTAACCTTGAATCATGGTGAAGATAGAGAACTCCCCGTGCTATTCCAAGGATGATGTCAAACCTCATTTTCCAGTTTAGTGATTTGCAGAGGTTTTGATCTAATAAATTTTTTAGCAAAAAGGAATACATATATATAATTGCTTGAAACCACAACAAACTCTAAAAAATAATAATTGTTGAACTAACCAAATATGATTGCATCCAAACTTTTATTGGGCATATATTCATAGAGTAAGATCTTCTCGTTCTCCTTTATGCAGTAGCCCAAAAGGCGAACTAGGTTGCGATGTTGAAGCTTTGCAATCAACATGAGTTGAGTCTGAAATTCATTAACACCTTGAACGGAACAGCTTGACAATCTTTTCACTGCAATTTCTTGACCTCAAGAAATGTTCCCTGTGGAATCATGAACAATAATCAATACATAATGCAAATTTGATTGTGAAAGTAACAAAATTTTATGGAGAAATCATTCATAAAAAGATCGGAAGAGCGTCGTGTAGCAAATCCCCCGCGTCCAAGTGTATGTACATCTGAGAAGTTCTCTGTGGCAACCTCTATACTTTCCCTACTGCAAAAAGGAACACTGATACGGCCACTCTTGTAACCAAATGCTCCTGCTGATCCCTCAAGTACTTTTTTCCTGTGACATTTCCATCTCCAAAAAATGGCCAGTCGGATAACAACAACAGCAACAGATCCAACAACAACACCTATTACAATCCTTCTAACTTTTCCCTTTTTTGTGCTCGACACCTGATCGGCAGAGGCAGAAAGTCGAACATGGATGGTTCTCCCACGGACATCTGTTTCCAAGAGTTGCTGTAAATTAAATATGTCACCGTTCCAAACCCAGCATTGATTGCCATTATAAGAATAAGCTGTACAGGAGCAATTATTCAAGCAGACATATTCACATTCTCCAGAACTCCCTGCCACTGTCAATTGAGAATTATTATGCAATAAGACTTGATTGTTCGCGAAAAACTTATCTTTTGTCCCCATAGAAGTACTAACATTTCCACATGGCAACAAATCGATCTCTCCTACACAGCCACCTGAATAATCCTTCAGATTCCAGTCATTTTCTGACTTTCGCTTAAATCCTGGCAAACAAGAGCAGAAGGATGATGAATTCTGATTGCAAATACCAAACGCCCCACAATAAGCATACACATCACATAGCCCCCTAGGTCGACTCCAAAACAAAAGAGGGGTCCAAGTATACGCTGACCATTGTGTCTGCTGAATCTGCCCCGAAACACTCATCACCAATCTTGAGATAACATCATTAGAATTATAGGGCGAATAAGTGACATAAGTCTCATTAACATTATCAACAAAACTGAAATTACGGCTATCATTCGGCTTCATTTTAGGTAGTAAACCGAACGAGCGCCCATTCCAAGCTCCACTAGTCCAGAACTGAGCTGTCCTATTCCATCTTATAATATACTGTCTTCCAACGGGATCCAGCTCAAGAGAGAAAAGCCCAGGTGAAAGATCATCAGAATTTTTCCAAGAAGTGAGGATCTGCTTTATTTTTGTACGCTTGTCGTAGCCAAGTTTTCCATCAGGCAAAAGAGTATCGGTTGGATTATCGAAACTTTGCGAAAGTACTTTTGACCCATCTCTCAAGTCTAATTTCCCATCATCACCTAGAACTGCCACCAGAGTATTAGAGGCTGTGGAGGTTACATTTGTGGACCAGAAGACCTGGGAATCATTCAAAAGCACCAAATTTCCATCCAGAATTTTCAGTTGTGCAGAATTCACTCCTACAATGGGTGTCTCCTTATTTGCCACCCAGACTATGGTCGCCCGGATACTTTTGTACCAGATTCCTATATAATATCTAGAGCTATACGAAGTTAAGAAGAATCCGAGTTCAAAGAAGTTATTACCAGCAGAGACAATTGTCTGTTTTCCCGTAAGAGATTGGTTTGCTGTGATTCTGTCAGCCCCTTGAGAAAGATTGGTGCATATAAAGAAACAGAGCAGATATAAGACAGGGAGAATGAAACTATCAGTGTCTTTGGTAATCATGGCTGCGCAACCCTGTGTTTGGGAAACGAGGAAACGCCATACTATGTGTTTCATGGTTAAAATATCCAATCTGATTATATATTAACTCAACAATACCTCTTTTGGGTGGAATCCACGGTAAGGTTTGAAGGAATAAATAATGAACGTCATCACCACATGCAAACAAAATTCCAGAATTTTGAAGAATAAAAGGTTTGCTGCAATTTCATGGTTCCCAAGGTTTCAATATTCTAGAATTGTTTTGCATCAAGGGAGCAAGCAACCTGCGGGAAGTTCAGTGAGTGCAAAAAAGTCAGAGGTGAAATAAGAGCGAATGCTAGGTGTGCGTCCATTATAGTGAGAGAAAGAACCAGCTGCCTATTTTCTTTTAAGTGTCCCATTTGCATAAAAGATCTTCTGCGTACAATATTTTGTTAGCAAATCAAAGTTTTGCTTGCTTCAAACTCAACAAATAATCGCAGTTTGAAGAAAACGATGTTATGAATGGACAGTTATGTATTCTTTTTGTGTATGTAAAAATGTAAATGTCCTTACAAGTCGGTGATCGACGCGTCTTCAATTTCTCGGCATGGAAAAGTTCTCAATTTAAATTTTAGAAAATTGTCAATGTAGAGTTCAATATGCATCACAGCCCCACCTTACTCATACAAACATATTTTGACAAATTCAGTAACTTCACCCCCCCCCCCCCCCCAAAACACAAAAACACCTTCGCCATTTTCTCTTTTTCTTTAAGCCCCCATTTACAAAATATTTTTGTTTAAAAGTAGAAATTGATTTTTTTTGACAATAAGAAGTTGAAATCATATGGTATAAATGTGTTTTTCAAATATTTGGATATAACTAGTTTGATCAAATTTGAATTTAAATAAAATAAGCTAGAGATCAAAGTTTAACTAAAAGAAAAATTAGTCAATCAATCAGCTATCCTGTACAGTTGTCAAATGAGGTAAATCTGACTCTTTCCAAGCCACTTAACATTTTCAAAGCGGTCCGGCTCATACCGTTTCAATTTTCAAATACATAAATTTATTTGAAAAAAGCAACATTACTTTACCCTCTAACCTTTTTTACTCTTACTAATTAACTTTTTCTATCCCGCCGTGGCCTACATTCATTTGCACCTTTCCCCATCATCCATATATTTTATGTTCGAGGGAAGGAAAAGTTTCCTAGTTAGTCAAAGTTGTTGTACCGATATTTCTCTTGATAACCATTTACCTTAACTAGAAATTGACAAGCGTTTTTTATCTAGATAATTTTAAGTGCGGCAAATAGATTTTACTTGGTATAGAAGTTTTTTTTTTCTACCATCATCTTCTTCATATTTCTAATAAATTGAAATATTTGAATATACATGTTGGTGTTTTTGAGCTTAGTGAATGGAATTTACTTGGCATATATAATGATAATTACTGGGATTTGATAGCTCACAATATAAAGTAATTTTAGAAAGACATGTTTATCTGACATGAGTAAATGACGTGAGATCTCAAATATAAATTGATTGTTTATATACAAATTGTGGATTTTAAGGCCGACAAGCATTTAATTAATAATACATGAATGACAACTAAATATGTGACTTTTTCATGTCAGATAAATAATGTCCCTAAAATTTTTGCACAATATAAATGTAATATGTACAAGTCCAAATGTCCAATAAAATGTTTTTGTATTTATCCTTAATGCACAAAAGTGAGCTTTTGCCTTTGATATAATACGTTAACTTTAAAATTTCAAAATAAATAAATAAATAAATACTCTTTTTTTTTTTTTTTAATACAGAGGATTACGAAAGTAGGAAAAAGAAAAGGAAAAAAATTGCTAAATTAGTCAATTAGAGATTGAATTTTTTTTTAAATTTTTTTTAAGGCCGTTGTTGTTGGTTATTTCTTCCCTTTCTTGACCTATTTAAGGCTTTCTTGTTTTTTTTTTTAATTCATTTTTTTTAATTTTTTTGAATGGGAAAACTCAATTATCATTATGAATAGAAATAGAGGATATATCTTTTGTGAGAGCCTATTTAAGGCTTTCTTGTAAAATAAGTTGTACAGATGCTGGTTGGACTTAGGGACAACATTAAAACGGGTTTAGCAAAGATTTTTTTAATTAATTAATTAATTTCAAGGGCGGATATAGAGGAGGGGAGGGAAATTTGGGGATGGGCAGATGCGGTTTGAACCCGGGACTTTTGGTCTAGAATGTGATAATCACTAAAGCACAATTTGAACCCCATGTTTAGCAAGTTATTCTAGTTCAAGACAGAATTTGATCTAATAAATTAATCGACACATCACATGGGATCCATTATGCCATATAAATTTTTGTCACTCATCCTCATAAAATCTATTTCAATTTCAAAATAGAAATGGTTCGCTAACGTGAGCTAATTAATAGAAAGAAATAAGAAAGTTGCTCATCTATCACCGCCCTTATGGCGCAGACATGTCAACACGTTGGAGATTGTATATGGTTTTTGATATGACAAGGATATGTTTACAACGCGTCTTCTCATTACAAAAGTTGGTTGTTTAGGAATAGAAAGAATTGCAATTTTTCACTGCTAAGCATGTAAACTACATTACACAAGGTGGAACAATCATTAGGATCTTCTTTGACTCATAACAACCCAATATTTATGCATTACGAGATCTACTAAATCAAATGGCTTGCTTTCGTTCCATAGTCTCCAAACGTACAAGAATAGCCTGAAATCTTACACACTGTATTGGCAAAACAATTGCAAATAAATGCAGTTAGCAACTTACATAAGCTAAGAGAATTAAATTTTTTTTGTGGACTGATGATATCCTGTGTTTCTCTTTGTTCAGATTATCTCGAGTACAATGACCTCGAAATTGAATTCATTTGACTTTATCAAGAATATCCCATCCGTAGCATACTCCGGGGAATCAAGAATCAAGTTGTTGAATTTACAAATAAAGAAGAACAACAAAGTTGCAATACAGAGGAATAGCGCCTTTACGATATATATATATATATATATATATAAATATATATTTTAGCTTGCCTTTACGTTTTAATAAGTGCAACTTATTAAAACGTATTATTCAATCAGCAACTTTGCACCTGAGAGTAGAAGCATCCATTCCAACAAACTAATAGATTTTTGGCTTCAATAAATATTTTCTATATTTTATTTTCTTGTAAAATTTGCAACTTGTATAGCCTAGACCTTCCCAATGTAAGTATATATAGGTGTTGTACTCAGTAAATGAAATGAAATTCATATTCCAGAAATTTGATTTGGTATCAGAGCTTTAAGGCCAATGTAAACTTCAAAACCCAGAATTGCGCCGATACAAATCCTCCATTTGCAATCAGTCTTCAAACACCAGCAATGATGAATCTTACACAAACATCTCCTTTCAAGCTCTTTACTGCTATGGAAGCCTCAAAACCCCCCCAATCGACGCTTACATGGAGTTTAGCCCCCCATCCAAAAAAAAAAAAAAATGGAAGAGAGAGAGATAGAGAACATTTCATTTTTCAAACTAGACCACTTTTTTGCAGTTTGGTTCGGTTTTAAACCACGGTTTATATAATCAAAACTTCGCCATATTTCTTGTTCTGACCCATCTCTCAAATCATTTTGATGTAACAACATGGCCTAATAATACAATACCATTTGTTGCCATAAACTGGCCTTTTTCCTAATTAAGCACGGGGTTATTTTCTTCAAACATTACTCCTTCCAGGCAAACAATACTTGTACAAAATCCAAATAAACATAGATATTTCCATAGAATATAGAGTAGATGGATCCAATGGACACTCTTCTGTTGCTAAAACAAGTTGGATTGATTCTGGTAAAAACAGACAGACAACATTAGAAAGAAGAAAACAAGAAAATTCCTCATCAGTCATCGCCATCATGGTACAGACATAGTCAGCTGATTGGAAATTGAATCCAGTTTTTGACAGGACGGGGATGTGTTAACAACGAATCTTCTCATTACAAAGGCTGGTTGTTTAGGAACCGGTAGAACTGTAGTTTCACTGCTACGTGTGTACACTACTACGTTGGACATGGTGGGACGATTATCAGGATCGTCTTCAACGTACAACAGCCCAATATTCACGCATTTTATGACTTCAGTTGCATGACAAGAATCGTGCAGCACAGGATTCGTGATATCAAGTACCTTGCTTTCAAACCGCCTCTCTAGGTTAGTGACTCGCATAGGTTTTGGTCTAATAATTTTTTAGTAAAAAAGAACATGTATTATTGGTTGAAATAAAAAATGAACTGTAAAACATAATATTTTATGAACTAACCAAATATGAAGGCATCCAGACTTTTGCTGGGCATATGTTCATAGAGTAAGATCTTTTCATTTTCCTTTATGCAGTAGTCCAAAAGGTGAACCAGGTTTCGATTTTGAAGCTTGGTAATCAATGCAACTTCATTTTGAAATTCATCAACGGCTTGAACGGAACAGCTTGACAATGTTTTCACTCCAATTTCCTGACCTCCAGGAAATTTTCCCTGCAAGAGTTTTAAACAAGAAAAAATAAACAATGACAAACTTGATAGTAAACGTAAAAAAGGTAAAGAGTATGGAGAAATCCAACGGAAAACCTTGTAAACTAGACCAAACCCGCCGCGTCCAAGTTTATTTACATCTGAGAAGTTCTTTGTAGCAGCTAATATACTTTTCCAACTGCAAAAAGAAAAACATCAATGCCATTGCTGTTTTCTCCATTGACCTTATTCAAGAATGTCACAGTTCCATTTTGCACTTTTACCAATGATACATCCACTGCTTTCGTAGTTTCTAATTGACACGTCCCACTTCTAGTACCTTTACCCTACTTGAAGTGCGACATGCGCTGATGATAAATTCTAACTAGAAGCTAGAAATTACCGTCAAGGCTCGTAAACATGCTAGTTGTTTTAGAAAATTTCGGCAATATCTCCCCTAATTTAGTAATAAAACCAACCTATGCAAACTCCCAACATAACGCCCATTTATTCCTCATTCATCACAAGCAACAATTCATATGTATACTTGTAAACTTAACCGTGCCAAATCTACAAATCATATAAAGAAAACATCAACTTCTGTAAAATTTCATAGAATTACAAAATTCATCATAAAATATTGCAAATTCGTGTGAAATCAAAGTATAATCAATTTCTTTATAAAAAGAAAGAAGAGAAGAGTTCCACTCACTGGCTATGCATAGAAATCTAGCTTGTTTCGTAGATGATTCTAATTCCTTCCCCATTTCCTGTAACATAATATGAGAATTCCATTAACATTAATTACTACTATAGCGCATGCTTACATATTATCAAGTTATATCACTTCATTTAACTTTATCCCTCTCCATCTACATCAATCAATATATAACTCTCTTTAAAGTTATAAGCTTATCATTTCCTTCTAATTCTTCAGCACTTCCGCATTTCCTCTTTGAACAAAATGCTGGCCAAATCTTATTTTCACCCTTAAGTCCATTTATTTCACTTCCTTAATTGCTTACAACATAATGGTTTAACACACATATCAACATATAATTTCCCTCATGTCATGAACCATTTATTTTCCTTGAGTTCACCTACTTTATTAACATATCATGTCTTCATCACCCGTTAACATTTACATATGAAATCATACTTTCACTATAATCCTTGAATACACTATGTCATCATTTCATAAAATGTCCAACAATACTACTAAATAAAATTAGTCACATAAATAAAATTTCCCTTAAATTGTGTGGTCAAAATTTACATAATATCAATCTCTTCATTTAATACCAATAGACTTTTATTCCAACTTATATTTGATCATCATCCCACCATGTTCATACATATCGAATAAAATCCACAACTTACTAAATCCCAATTTAGTTCTTACTCATTTGATCACCATCCCACCATGTTCATACATATCGAATAAAATCCACAACTTATATTTGATCATCATCCCACCGTGTTCATACATATCGAATAAAATCCACAACTCACTAAATCCCAATTTAGTTCTTACTCATTTTTACCTCATTATAACCCAACTATATTAAAGCTCGATGTTAAGCATACAAGATGTCCAATTCTTGTAGTCACTCTTAAACATACTTTAGCTAACAAATCATCTAAATTTCATGAATTTAAAGCCCAAACAACATGTCCTTTAAAAAAAAATCAGCCTTTATTCCCCTTTATTAAACCCATATTTATATCATAAAACTTCAATAGTAATAATAATAGTAACTTTATGTATTTTTTTTTAATTTCGATATCCATTAACACAAATTAAACCAAAATATGGCTTGATAATATGTTTAACTTGTCTAAAACACATGCTTCATATTTCACACATATGGCAAAAGCCCTAAATTCAACACCCATTAGAAAAATACTTAAACTCTAGAAATAACTCATTCACTTACCCATATGAAATTTTGTAAGAAATCAAAAGCCCAAAAGCCAAACCATGCCATCAAGATGTAAATCCCTCATTTCTTTTCCTTTTTCCTTCCTTTTTCTTTTCTTTTTCTTCCATTTTTTTTCTTCTTCTGCCGTTGTGTGTGTCGTATCTAACTAGCCCAAAATGCAAGAGAATATCTAGAGATTTAGGAAATTGCATCCAAAGTCCCTCAACTTCTTGTTTGCTATAAGTTGATCCTCAACAAAATCTTATTTGCCCATAAGTCCTTCAATATTTAATTCTTTATCTTAAACTCTTTGATAACTTAGATTTTGACCAAATAATTAATTTTGACCTTGACTTGACTATTTTACCTTTGACTTTTGGTCCATAAAATTTGAGATGTCACACTAATGCCTGCATGTGACAAATCCATATGGAAACCATGGCGAGTAGGACCATAATAATAGCAACTGAGCCCACCACAACACCTATTACAACCCCTTTAGCCTTACCCTGTTTGGTAGTGTAACCCTTCTACGTGCTCGAAGTTGATAATTCTTCCGCTGCCATCGGTTTCCGAGAGTTGTTGTAATTAAGTAATTCCCCATTCCAAACCAAGCATTCAATGCCATTGAAAGAATAAGCTATATAGGAGCAATTATTCAAGCAGACATATTCACATTCTCCAGCACTCCATGCGGTCACCGATTGAGAATTCCCAGATAAGCTGACCTGATTCTTTGTATAAAACATGTCTTTTCTTCCTACTCAAGTACTACCATTACCACACTACAGCAAATCATTATCAATCTCTCTCACACAGCCAGCTGAAAAATCCTGTAAATTCCAATCACTATCCAACTTGGGCCTAAATCCAGGCAAACAGAAACAGTTGGGGAGTAAATTTTGATTGCAGATACCATATGCCCTACAATAAGCATACACCTCACATTGCTGCCTAGTTTGAGACTAGTACAAATTCCACTCCTTGGTACTCTCCAACCTCATGTCTGCTTAATGTGGCTGAAAACATTCATCATGATACGTGATATAATAGAAGGATTGTAAAGTGTGTACGTGAAGTAGCTCTCATTATCATTTTCTATATAACTAAAATTACGGATATAACTCAGCCTTATTTCTAGAACCAAACAGAAAATACTCCCATTCCAACTTTCACCAGTCCAGTACTGTTCAGTTTTATTCCATCTTAGAATGTGTATTGCTTCTGATTTGTATCCAATTCAAAGGAGAAAAGCCCACGTAAAGCATCTTCAGAATTTTTCCAAGAAGTGAGAATCTGCTTTTTGTACGTTTGTCATAGCCAAGTTTTCCAGCAGGCAACAACATATCTGTTGGGCTATCAAAACTTTGCCATATCATTTGTTTTGACTCATCTATCAAGACTAAATTCCCATTATCACCTAGAATTGCCACTACAGTATTAGAGGCTGTGGAAGTTACATTTGTGGACCAGAAGATATACTGGGAATCATTCAAAAGCACCAAATTTCCATCCAAAATTTTCATTTTTGCTATGGGCGTCTCCCTATTTGCTACCCATATAGTACTTGTACTTACATTTTTGCACCAGATTCCCAAATATGAATACTTGGGCATTTCAAAGCATCCCATTTCAAAAATGTTATTTGCAGAGACAATTGTCTACCTTCCCGTAAGAGATTTATTTGCTGTGATGCTGGCAGCCCCTTGAGAAAGGCCAATGCGTATAAAGAAACATATGAAAAAGAAGACAAGGATAATGAAACAGCAAGTGTTTTTGGTGATCATGGATACAGAAAATGTGTTTTGAAAACGAGGAGTATGAAATGCGCTTCTTTCTCTAAAGACGACTGGTTCAACTGAAAAAAATTAATTAATAAGATGAAGTATAAGAGGTTAAAAACTTTTATAAAGCCTAAGCCAATTCAAGTAAAGTTTGGACTTTAAAAAACATGAAGATTGAAGCATGACTAGTCGGAAAAGCTAAATTTTTCCTATTGCATTTTTATTTTTATTTTTTGAAGGGAAGGAGAGGGAAACTTGGAGAGACACGTGTGGTTTCAACTCAGAACCTCTGACTTGGAATGTAAACGTCCTAACCATTGGACTACAATTCGAATCACATTCCTATATTGCATTATTGATTACCAGTAAACATGTAGTTGGACCGGAATAGGTCAACACAGGTGACTCTTTTTCTGTTTTTAGATTATTCTTCTAAAAGGATATTTTAATTTTTTTTCCGAAAAGACTAAACCAATTGTTCTAAGTCAAATCTTAGAAACCAAAAATATTTTTTTAGGCAACCAAACAATGGGAAATTAGTAATATGGAATTTTCTAGCTAACAATGTGTAATTATAGGAGGTTAAAAACTTATTTCAAGCCTAAGCTAGTTCAAGCAAAGTTTAGGCTTAAAAAGGCATGCAGATTGAAGCATGACTAATAAAAGGTAAAGCAAAAATTTTCCTATAGGAAAAACATGCAGTTAGACCGGAAGTACTCAGCACTCGATATGATTGATCAATCAAGAGCTCACATGTGGGATTTAGGACCCGAATTAAAGAATAAATTGCAGCCCTTGAATCCACGTGTAGATTCCTGGTCTGCTAGGAGTACCGAGTTCAGTACACCTGGAATACTAGAATCTTTTTCACACTAGGAATATATAGGTCAACACAGGTGCCTCTTTTTCTGTTTTTAGATTATTATTCCTCTAAAATGACATTTTAATTCATTTAATCATTTTCTCATAAAGACCAAACCAATTGTTCTAAGTTTTTTTTTTTTTTTTTTTAGCAATAAGAAATTAGTAATATGGAATTTTCTAGCTAACAATATGTAATTATAAACTAGTCTTTTACCCGTGCGATGCATATAAAAAACAATTTAGAAAATACTCTAACTAATAATGAGTTGCCAATGTCACATAATGACCTCTCAAAAATAAAAATAATAAAGAAAGAATAGAATTGTTGTTATCGTACCCGTGTAATGTACAACATGTTTTTAAAAATTTGATAATGATTTTCATAAAAATTAGGAAAAATTTAAAGTTTATGTCAAAAAATAAAAAAAAAGGAAGAAGAAGAAGAAGAAGAAGAAGAAGAAGAAGAAGAAGAAGAAGAATTAGGTTTCTAAATTTAAGAAATTTAGGGAGCTAGAAAAAAATTGAAGATTTGATTCAACTATGCATTTAAATTTGACAACCAATGAGAAGAAATTGAAGGAAGTTTTGAAAGCTTATAATAATTGATTGACAATAATTAGGACATCTAGAAATAGAAGATTTCATAGAAGAAATATATCTTTTATACCTCAATAACCAATGTAAATCTAAATTGATTCTCAAAGAGGAAAAAAGAAAAGAGTTTGACCGTAAGTTTCATCATATAAAATGAACGGAAAATTGCAGTACAAAATGCACTGAGACTTAATTCTTTTAATTAGTGTATATATATATTGTATCAGTCAATTTATTGAGTAACTTTAAATAATTAATTTGAAATTTTAATTATTGCTATTTTCCCACATTTAAAGTGGCACTTCCTAGTTGGGCCGGTGTCAATCATTTGAAATCCTTAACCATATTGTCTTTTTCTTTTTTTTTTTTTTTTTTATTTTTTTTGAAGTAGGATAAATTAAATTTATAATTACTGTTAATTGAAATGTGATAAATTTTTTATATATTAAAAAATAACAAAATATATTCCTTTTTTAGCGTCACAAATCTTCTCACGCACATCGTCGCGCTATCACATCATGGTGTTACACCACATAAGAAAAAACTACCCCTTATCCTGGTACAAAAATCATCT